>BJKM01000775.1:0-227977 GCA_015082035.1 Chaenogobius annularis
CCTTCCACATCACTTGATGTTTTGTTTTCTTCCATGTTTTCCAAATGGCATTCATGCAATGGTTTCAACTTTTGCCTCTTAAAAATATCCAACATTTCATGAAGCCAAGCTTCCTGGCAGCTCTTGTACACACAGCAAAACAGTGCCATAGTTATCAAAAAGCTTCACTGTGTAGTAGTGGGGCCTCACTTGCACGTCTGGACAGAGGACTCTTTGTGCTTGCAGCCCAGCCGCCAGCCGGTCCCATACAGAGGGGAGATTAGAAGACGAGGGAAGACCATGGGTTAAATGTATGGTGCTTGTCTGAAAGCCAATGGTGTCAGCCAAACAGCGCCTTAGCCCAATTCAACCCAGTAGTAATTACAAGCTTGTCGGGCCATCCTCTGGCTCTTTTGTCTCTACTTTAGAAACACTTGTCTAATGTACTGGAACTCTATTCCCACTGTTTTTGAAGACATGGGACAAAAGGTTCACCAACGGTCTTTATCTGTTGACAACCCGCAATCAAAGCCCACCACTGAAGAAGCAACTTCAGAAGGTCCTTCTGTATGTTTACATGTAGGTGGAGAGAGCTCTGAATTGTTACCTTCGTCCCTTTAGAATTGAGTGACTTACTGCAATGGATCTTTTTTGTTTGTTTGTTTGTTTGTTTGGGACATTTTCGGAAACCTTCATAAAGTGGCAAATAATTTGCACAATTGCAAAACTAATAATTTAAAACAATTTCAGTATAACTGAAAAATCTAACTTTGTGAACAAAGGGGATCGGCGGCAGACTTCATCTCTGCAGGACCTGTACGTCTCCAGGGCTCTGGGACGAGCAGGTCGGATCACCACTGACCCTTCTCAACCTGTACATGGACATTTGAACCACTCCCCTCAGGCAGGAGGCTACGGTCCAACCGGACCAGAACCTCCCGCCACAAGAATAGTTTCTTTCCCTCTGCCGTTGGACTCATGAACACTTCTTACACCTGCCACTTTAACTGCAACTATTCATCATCACTGCACTGTCACTTTCTGCACTACAACTGTAAATTTAACTGTAATTCTCGTGTACATAGTAATGCATTTCTTTAGTTTATACTATAGTAATTTTAAATTGTTTCTTAATGCATGCCCTTTTGATTTCATATATGTTGTTTTTATTATTGCTCAGTGTTTTATGTTGCACCTTAATGCCGAGACAAGTTCCTATGTTTGTGAATTTTGTTCATTGACGATTGGCAATAAACCCCTTCTGATTCTGATAAACTACTATATCTAACCATTAGGACAAGATGCAGACCAGACAAATCTACAACCTTTAAAACCAGTATCCAGCTGTTTCGTTGTTTGAGACCATCGCATTTGCTGCAAATATAAATGACACACTCAAAATTGCAGACTTGTCATTTTAGCTCTGAACTGTTTCAGACTTCAAACATTATGTTCCTGTGTGTCATGTTGTGCCTCCTGTGTCTCCTGTGACTCTTGGATTAAGTGGGCTGTGTTTTGATGGACAGATCAGTCTTGATACATTTGCAATCTGTTTAAAGGTCATTAAGGTTTTTGGTGATATTTAGCTAAAATTGTAAATGTGTGAGATTTGTTGCAGGGAAAGTTGACTTATGTTTATTTAAATATGTTGATGCAAACTTTCAGAATGTTCTGGCTTCTTTGTGAAGTATTGACTCATATCTCGTCATATTGAGTTGTTTCCTCCGTAGTTTTATGATTCTGATTAAGCAGTGTTAGTTCCATGTTTGTAACTAACCTGCTGTGTGTGCACCATCATTCACATTTTTATAACTCCAGGGCATATCTGAATCACTGCAGTCAGTCCACTCTGTGTCACATGTCTCTGTTGGAGAGCAGGGCTTTGTGTCCAGACATGCCCCTGTATCACTGTTTCTGTTTTTCACACTTGGGCATACCATCATATCACACTGCCTCCATCTGTGTGGGCACTGCCTCAGCTCCTTGGGCTATTCCAGACCAGTCAGGAGGTTGGGGCGCCATTACATGAAGTTAACGTAATTTAGTCAACTGACAATTTGTCTGAACTTGTATGACAGAGAGATGTGTAGATGATAGATGTGATAAATTCTCTCACAGTCATCTGTTTTGTCTGTCTTGGTCTCTCTGTCTGACTAGTTTTGTTTTTAATTATTTGATTTGATCTAATTAAAATCTTTTGTGTGCATATGACGAGTAAGCATTTGACCTAGTCTTCAATGCTGCTGGGGTATCCTTTCATTTGCCTTAACAAAAATCTAGTTTGACAATTTTGGTGAAGTTTGATTTTACTTCCTGATTTGAAATGGGCAGCAATTGAGAGGTAATTCTAGAGCTGAACGATTACTCGAAAAATCGAATAATTCGATTACAAAAAAGCTTCGATTATTATTATATTGCTTCGATGATTCGTTTAATTTACATATTTAATCAAAAACACGTGAATCTGTGGCGCGCGGAGCGCACGGAACGACTTGTGGCGCTTTTGTTTCACACGGAGCTTGTTCCGCTCTGACGAAGGCGCAACAAGGAGGAGAGAGCGGCGCGTTTTAAACTCACAAGTGCGACTGGAAGAGTTTTGATGAGTGAAAGAGCCATTATAATAATCCCGAGCTGCAACTCTCAACACCGCATCTAGCTCCGCCCACCCCAGCCCCGACACGCCACTGCGGGCCCCCGCGCTCCCCACTCAACAACTCTGCTTCCCAGTCACAGTCGTACTTTTAAACAGCCAATGCACATGGAAACAGCACGGAGGACCGGTTATGTTGAATATCTGTTGTGAAACAGAGTCCGAGACGCGGAGGCTAAAGTCATACTGAGCCAAAACGGCAAAACACAAAATGCCAAAATGCTCAAACGCCAGGACACTGGTCCCACCCAACATAACGTTTAACAAATGTCTTATTTTAAGTGATGTGACAGAGCCACTGTAACTGTTTACAGTCTATGACAAGTTAATTAATCCTTTATTATATTCTTTATGCAAACAGAACAGTTTGGACTGAAGTGAAATGTTGCTGTTTTGGGGACAAATTTATTGAAATTAAGAATAAAATGTGTTATTTTCAGCAGAAATTCCTTATTTGTATTTGTTTATTACTATGAGCTATAACGTTTATCTAAAAAATGATTCAATATGTGTTTAAATGGTTTACGAATTTACAAAAAATTAACCGATTACTCGATTAATCGAAGAAAAGAATCGATAGATTACTCGATTACTAAAATAATCGATAGCTGCAGCCCTAGTAACATGGGTAAAGTTCATCTTATTACCCAATAGTTTTATTTGACAAATACACCCAAAAAAAATTACAACAACTTCATTTTTGATAAATGAATGTTTAAACTGTCACTGCATTCTGAAACCTTGTCTGTTTGTTCCTTGCTCATTTTGGATTGAATTTGTGTATTGATAACAGATAGAATCCCTTTTTAGAAACTTAGCGCTATTTCCTGTATTTGTCACCTTTCCCCCCTCAAACATCCTTTGGACTGATGAAAAACAACGATAAATATTAGCCACATAATCCAAAATAAATAGCGTAAACCTGTCACATGCACTAGATGTTCTTTAGATCTATTTGCTATGTTTTAATCGCAAGTTCTCAAGGCAACAATGTTGATATTTGGATGATTATTACATACATTAATAGAAGATGTTTCTCATTTAGGCTTTTTACATAACACATGCCTTTAACAATCTAGGGTCAGGCATGTCCAAACCACGGCCCCCAGACCAATTTTTGTTGGCCTCCGGCTTCAGTTGGTCCACAACAAAAAGTTGTACTTTTTGCTATAAAATTGGAAACATTCAAGCATTTAGATGTAATACCAACCTAATATTAATGCTCCCAGTCTTATTAAACGTGTGGAGTCTAATCAAAACAATGTCACATGCAAAATTTTGAATGATACACTTCATTGTCGGGTTGTCTGTGGCCCTTTGCTCTGCGTAAGTATCAAAATGCGGCCCTCTGTGAAAAATGTTTGGACACCCCTGATCTAGGTCAAAGTCCTTTTTATAGACAATACCAACGGTAAAAAGAACATTAATTGTAGGATAGTCTTTCTACAGAAGCTGCTGCAATCTGAAGGAGCCTGAACTGTGGTGCTGTCACAGCCCACGGTTTCTAGTGTCTAATGTGATCACAGCTTTGACCGTGCAGATCTGACTGAGCCTTAATCTCCTACAATGCCTCGAGGCCAAATTGGCTTGATTTGTTGAGCAAAAGATCATCACCCACTTTCCCAATGAATTTCAAAGGGCCTTTTGCTTTTTGATGTGCAATTTGAATATTACACTAGATCAGGCATGTGCAAACTACGGCCCGGGAGCCAAATATGGCCCTCAAACCAATTTTTGTTGGCCCTCCGGCTTCCTGCTTAGTTGGTCCAAACAACAAAAAGTAGTACTTTTTACTGTAAAATTGGAAGAATTCAAGCATTTTTATGTTCTATATATTCCAAGTCTTATTTAAGGTGTGGAGGCTCAAAACAATGTTCAAATGCAAAATTTAGAATGATTCACACCATTGTCTGGTTGTCTGTGGCCCTCTGTTCCATCTAAGTTTCAAAATGCGGCCCTCTGTGGAAAAAGTTAGGACACCCCTGTACTAGATAAACTAGTATTATTAGCTATTGTCTGGTCTGTTAAGTTAGATTTCAAAAAGCAGAATGAGGCAAGGCTCTCTTTCTCTTTCTCGCTCCTTCTCTCTCTCTGTCTTTCTCTCTCTTCTTTCTTTCTCTCTCTTTCTTACTATTTTCTCTCTTTTTTTTTTTTAACGATATAGCGTAAAACACATACTTTGAAGACTTACAACTACAATAGGTGGCGGTAAATGCTTCCGGCTGCCAATCGCCATTAAAAGTAACACAACAGCAACAACTTGTGCTACAAGGCAACAATCAATAGTGTATCAGTTGACAGCTGATCAAATATACTTAACCAACCCGTATGTACTACAATCACAACTGAACCCGAGTTGCCAGTGCCTTAACTTGCATTGAGGACACATACAAGTTATGTTTATTTAAAATCAAAATCTTACATACGGTTTCTTTTAATCAAGTATAAATATGAATTGTGACCTATTGAAAACCCTTGTGTAACATGTTAATCTTTCATGTTTGTTTTTCAGGCTTTATTAGGACGTAAATATGACAAGTCATGAGCAACACAGAAGATGGAGTATGCAGAATTGAAGGCAGAGGATGTGAACCTTCCAGTCTCTGATTCAGACAATCAACCTGCTCATGACATCAGGGAGGACCATGTTCACCCTGGAGGCAGCCATGTCTTTCTGAGTGCCTTTAGCTCTGGCACAGGACTGATGACCAGTCTAAAGCTCCCACCAATGGAGCGTACTGTTGGGGGCTCGGTCCCTGCCACTGATGAGTTTTACACCCGCCATCTCCGTGTTGTCAATGGGGCTGCTGTCACCTCTCGTGGAGACAGTACTCACACCACTTTGAGCCCAGGAGTACCAAAAATGGGTGTACGGGCCCGGGTGGCTGACTGGCCCCCTCGAAAAGAAGTCACAGGACCAATGTGGAACTCAAGCACAGACTCAGAAAACTCTGGTGCCCTAATAAAAACTAATATTAAGTTAGGCCACATAATGAGTCCTCAGGACTCGTCAATGCTGCGTAACATTCATAACACTTTAAAAAACAGAAGTCAGACCCAAGCCAACAACTATAGCCCTGATACCTGTTACCTGGCCCCAGGGGAGCACCGCGGGCCCACACACAGAAACCCGAGACAGAGACGCATTCGACAGCGCAGCAACAGTGACATGGCTATAGGAGAGATGGAGGGTAGTGGGGACAGTGGGGATGAATGGAGTCCAGCAACATGCGCCAAACTGTCCCCTTTTCACCGCAACTATGGTAGTACATCCTCCATTGACCAGCATGGGTTGTCTGGTGAGAGCTTCTTTGAAATGCTCAAGGGCTATCAAGAAGATGCGATCGACCAGCGAAGTCCTGCGCCGGACAAACTGGAGGACATACTGAATGTTGGGACTAAACAGGCCCTCATAGAGCTCCAGGAAGAGGTTCCTGACAGTTTGTATTCCAAATCTAAAGACAAGCACCACAAGAGACGCGCAAAATCAGAGACTGGCGGCGAGTCCATATTTCGGAAACTTCGGAATGTGCGTGGTGAGTTGGACTCGCCTAGAGCTGGATCTGACGTAGACGAAAGCCGGACAGACGACTTGGGTCCACCACCTAAACCATGGGTTTGTCAGAAAGGTTTTGCCCACTACGATGTTCAGAGCATACTGTTTGACCTCAACGAGATTGCCCAACTGCGTCAGACTGCGGGGAAAAGAAAAAATACCACCACAGGAGCATCAGCAGCTGCAGTGGCCTCAGCCACCTCCACCATCTCCTCCACCCACAGTCTGCCTTACAGCTCCCCCAGTGGAAGCCAAGAGGAGCTCAGCTCTAGAGACAGCCCTGGGCTGGACACAGGGGATGAACAGAGCAATGAGATGCTGTTGAGCTGTCCTTGCTTCAGAAATGAAATAGGCACAGATGTAAATGGGAGGTGCCGGTTAGAAACTGATGAAGTTGTGAATCAAGGACTAGTGAGCACTGCTGCAGGGACCAGTGGGGAGGGAAACTTGTTTGAAACATCTGTGACGCCACACTGCACAAATGCAGGAGTTGCAGTACTCGAGGGCCCAAAAGAGGGTCCAGGCACAGTCTGCGACAAGGGCAAACAATACATTGTGGAGCATGTGGACTTGGGGGCGTACTATTACAGGAAGTTCTTCAATCTTAGGGGTAAGATTATATCAGGACTCGGCTCATATATTAATCTTGTATTAACCATTAACTTTTTGTTTAGATCACTGGAACTACTTTGGTATGGATGAGACACTTGGGCCAGTAGCAGTGAGTTTGCGGAGAGAAAAGCAAGAAGAGGACAAGGAACATGGCCAGCAATATAACTACCGCCTCATCTTCAGGACCAGCGAGGTTGTCAAAGTTTGTTACTGCCTATAACCTCTACACCAGCCCTTTTCTGTTGCTTAAATTATCAGGGTCCCTTAACTATTTGTAGCCTAAAACTGAGGGTACGCTCACAATGTGAAATAGTGTTCTACATGGAGCAGGGGGAGAAAGTATTTATGCTAATGCATTCACCTGTCTGCCTGTCAAACTAGTTAGTTGTGCTGCCGGTGGTCGAGTGGTTAAGGTCCAAGTGCAGCCGGTCGCAGTCCCAACTCCGACAATTCACTGCATGTCCTCCCTTCTCTTTCTTCTGTATATATTGAATACAAGAGATTAAAGCTTCTGGGTGATTGCTTTGGCAGTGGCCCAAAATATATTCTATAGGTATCCATCAATTGCGTCCTTTGCTGGAGTTGTATGTCCCAGATACCTAATTTTAAAAACTAGGATGTTAATGTTAAATGATTTGCATGTCTACTTATTGTTCAATGTTCCATGTTTAATCTTTTTAAAAAATAAGTTCTACACAGACTAAAAATTTATTTTCCAGCGTCCAATGTCCCAGGCGCCAAATGCCAGAGTTGGAAAAACTGCACATCAACCAATCAGTTGCTTCCTCCAGAACAGAAGCCATTACTCTGAAGAGCAGTTACTGCACAAAGCAATGACAGGAGGATTTGCGTCTAGTTTAAAGGTGCATCCAGGGAGTCAAAGACGCGTGTCTCCAGCATCTGCCCTCAAAAGAATAGGCGTCCAACTAGAGGCGTCTGGTGTGATTTTGACGAAGCGGTCTGAATGTAGCATAAGGTCTAAAGCCAAAACCAGTTCTCTACTGTACTAGTACTTCTACATCAGCCCTCACAATTTAAAAAAGCTACTTTTCTGTGTTGAGGCATGTCATGTTTTTGTTCTCCAGGTTCAAAGCAAAGCTTCTTGATGTATTCCTTTTGTCATTGCTTGTCCAGTTACACAAATAACCTTTTTAATTTCCCTCCATCCATCTTTCTGTTTAGCTGACAACTCTACGAGGTTCAATTCTTGAAGACGCAGTGCCTTCCACATCTAAGCACGGCACTAGTAGGGGGCTGCCTGTTAAAGATGTGCTCGAGTACCTTCTCCCTGAACTGGACCTGTCCTGTCTTAGACTGGCTCTCAACACACCGAAAGTTACAGAGCAGCTAATAAAACTGGATGAACAAGGGGTATGAGGACAAAAGTTGATTCATTACTGCCCTGTTTTTACATTTTTTTTAACATGTAACCATGTTTTAGCTGAGCTTTCAGGTGAAGGTGGGGGTAATGTACTGTAGAGCGGGCCAGAGCACAGAGGAGGAGATGTACAACAATGAAACTGCTGGCCCTGCCCTGGAAGAGTTTCTCCAACTCCTGGGAGAGAAGGTCCGCCTGAAGGGTTTCACCAAATACAGAGCTCAACTGGACACAAAAAGTAATTGCTTAACTCATACAAAGTATTAACTACTGTAATGATGTGAATTTAACACAAAAGAAAAAATGTATAACATCAGAATAGGGAGTAGAATATGTATGCGTATGATTTTACACTTCATTCATATTTCCTAGACATTGATCCAGTCTTCATTGTCTAGTGGTCTGGACTAAAGAAAAATACTTTCCCTGTTGTACAACAAATACACACGTGAAAGACACAATGGGTCTCACAAGTGTCTGTTTTTCCTACAGCGGATTCCACAGGCACTCACTCCCTGTACACCACCTACAAGGACTATGAGATCATGTTCCACGTATCAACTCTGCTGCCTTACACACCCAACAACAAGCAACAGGTAAAATGGAGCTCAGCTTCTATAGCACTTGGCCAGTGTGAGGAAAGAGAAAACCCTATTGTTTGAAAGTCATGTGTTATGTGAATGTGGTTGGCTAAAAGAAATGATTCTACTCTAATTTTCATAATGGTTCCCAGTGCACTGGATTTAATAGGTCACAAATGAATGTGCTGATAAATGCAGATTTAACAAAAGATTTGCTGTTTTTCTAGCTGCTAAGAAAGCGCCACATTGGGAATGACATTGTGACAATCGTGTTTCAAGAGCCTGGTGCTCACCCTTTCACTCCCAAGACCATCCGCTCACACTTCCAACATGTTTTCATCATTGTCCGCGTGCACAACCCCTGCTCGGACAATACATGCTACAGGTGAGTGGGGGGAAATAAGAGTCAGAAAAATATATTTAGAGAGGTTAATTTAAACTACACCTCTTAATTGTATTAAAACAGTGGTATGTTTTGTCATGCTCACTCTTTTCTGTGGCTTGTGTGGGCTTTCAATATGTCAGGCAAGAAAACTGTATTTAAGACGGTGTTTGAACTCCTGACCTAAGTTTCAACTGTCACTTTGAGTGCTACAAGCTTTTTTTTTTTTTGGAGGGGGGGAGGGGGTAGATGGCATTAAGATAAAAGCATTGTCTCGAAGGCATCTCTTGAAAGAGATTTTTTGTTCCCTGTTTGTCCTATTTTTCTACATTGGGCATGTGTACAATTTTGTTTGATTTGGCCTGAATTAAATAGGTCTGCACTGACTTGAATGTAGAACACTTTTTCCTCCTGCTGGCTGATTAGTGATGTTGCAAATATTAGCACACAACTTCTGCCCAACATGCATGGGCTGCACAGCCTTTTCGTCTTACCTCTTTTTCATGCTCATTTGCACATTTGCACACGCACATACATCCCTGACACACTAATTGACCCTGAGCCTTACTCTTCACACGGTCACAAATAAAAGGCTTCCCAGCTCCTCATCATCCACTGCCTGCCACTTTGCCTTTGGGCAGCATGAGTCCAAGTGGTCTGAAGGAGTTAGTGCCATGAACATGAAGTGCTCTCCTCAGTCTGGCATACATGTGAGGGAGGAAGACTGTTCAGAGCAGTCCGTCAGTAGCTTAGTCTGAGGAGCGGACAAGTCAGGCCAGCCTTCTGTCTGCACCTCGCAACTGCGGCCAATTTAGGCAAATTTAGATCAAGACCTGTGTCACTTTGTCTGGGCACTGAGTGCACAGCCCAATACAGATCAACTACCACAGCTCGGTCTGTTTTTGCCCGAAGGATCATTTTTTGCTTCTTTGTTGAGAAGAGATTTTTGTGGAAAAGGTGAAATGCTGGTTTTCCTGGTTTGCCTCGCAGATGAAATTGAGAGTCGCGGGATACAGAATCCTTAAGGATAGTGCAGTTACTCCACCCAGCTTACATTTTCCCAGCTTCTAGATTCTTCAGCTACAATTTGAATGTTGCCATTTAGATGCGTTTTTTTTCTAGTGATGGGAGAGATCTGAGACTGAACACTCAAATGGAGCTTTTTGCAATGAAGCGCCACACTTTTAGTGTTACTTTTGAAAAAAATCTTCTTTGGGTGTAATCTTGTTGTGGAATTGGTCAATCTAATATGAAGACTGGAGGTGAGTTTTGGATTGCTTTGTTCTCGCAAATGTTTGAATATATATTATTTGTACTCTGTGTTTAAAGTGATTATCACAGTTATACTTTATTTATTTTTTAACGATTGTTGTGGGAAGAAACATCACAATTTTACGTTTATATATGAACAAGCAACATTCACATTGCTCATTTCACTCGGCGCCTACTGGGATACTTGAAGTAATGTAAGAAAGTAATGTTATGTCACTTACACAGCCAATTAAAAAAAATATTGTACTTTTAGTTTGACTTTCTAACGGTATAAATAAAAAACAAATGACATATTTTTGTTTCTAAAATTGTCATTATTATTATTTGTTTAGATCTTACACATCATTTCAACATCTCTAGGAGTAACTTGAAAACAGCATAGGTTACATTAAATCATAACATTGTTGAGATGCATAGAATGTTTTCCTGTTAATTTCACTCTCTTAGAACCTGCAGAGCCATATTGCAGAAGACCTTTTGTTTAAGAAATTAAGGCGGTACATGCTAGCTCTAGCTTCATCTCTGGCACACCAAGACAGAGTTGCAGGGTGATGGCACAGGAGCTAGCTTGTCAACTTTGATTGGATGTATAGCATTTATAAACCGGGTGAAGTCAGCCATGGTTTTCCACATTTCTGCTACAGGCACTGAATGAGTTACTTGTGTAATGGACTGGATGGAGAAGTTGTCAGGAGTGTCACATCCGCTCATCTAAAGCCATTTTGAGGTGCACACCCACAAGGCTACACTGTATACTGCCACTATATCGATTTTATACTTGCATTAGTCTTTTAGGAGTAGTAGTATGGCCAGGATATGCTGCTAACTTCATGGGATGTACCTTGCCATTTTATATAATATTAACATGTTTCAATCCTTACTTAAGTTTCCCACATGCCACAGGTAAGACGGAGCACAATTTTACCTGTTTACTTATTTATAGTAATTCAATTCTTGTGCAGTCATTGTCTTGGACAGAATAGGAGCAGTGGCGGGTAACAGGAGCAGTGCATTGCCTCAAGGAATTTGTACACCCTCTTTTATACTTCTAAATGAAGGAGGTCAAAAGGAACATTACCTCAAGCACTTAAAGGACCTTAAATGTCCTTTGTGCTGAAAATTATCCTTTTTTTCCTCAATAAAGTTATAGGTTTTAAGTGCTCTTATGTTTTTCTTAAGCGTTGGATATGCTGTATGATGAGCGAGGATCTGCTTTCAATGTTGTGAAATGTGCCTTTGTTTTATTGCAGCAAGGACTCATTATGATCTGTTTGTGTATTCAATTTAGTGTGGCGGTTACCCGTTCCCAGGACGTACCTTCCTTCGGACCACCTATCCCTAAGGGTGTGACCTTTCCCAAATCCACAGTCTTCAGGGACTTCCTGCTGGCCAAAGTCATTAATGCTGAAAACGCAGCCCACAAATCAGATAAATTTGGTGCAATGGCAACACGCACACGGCAGGAGTACCTACGGGATCTAGCAGAGCGTCACGTTACCAGTACTCCCGTGGAGCCCCCAGGGAAGTTCCCATTCATCTCTCTGGCGCACAAGAGGCGAGAGAAGACTCGCCCATACAGCGGTGCAGAGCTCCGGAGCCTGGGAGCAATCACCTGGCAGGTTCATGCTGAAGACCAAGTGGCAGGAGCTGAACGGGAATGCCTTTTGGCTATTTCCAATGACTTTATCATCTTGTTGGATCAGGAGGCCAAATCAGTAGTGTTCAACTGTGCCACACGAGATGTTATTGGATGGTCGACAGGAAGCCCTGCCTCTCTGAAAATCTACTACGAACGTGGGGAGAGCGTGTCACTGCGTTCCATCAACAACAACACAGAAGATTTTGGGGAAGTGGTCAAAAGACTGGAGGTCAGTGGGGCACCTCAGCTGTCTGAGATAGTACATTTTATTACCACGCACCATCTGCTGTAACCAGAAGAGGTCACAGTCAGCCAGAAAAAGAGACAGCTGATGAAAGTTTTGGTATTAATTTTACCTAACCCCATGTATATATAGACTGTATTCTAATTAAGATATTTAAGTACAAATATTTTTAATCCCCTTTTAAAACTTTACAAACCCAACAAATAGGTGGCATTAGAGGGAAATTACACCAAATGCCACTGCTACTGAATTCGTGATTGTAGGCCTGGCTGAGCACTTTGCTGAAGTGATCATTACTGAGTAGGTGTAGACCAGGTTTGGTTGTTGGTGGTTACCTAAATGTGTATTAGATGCAGCAATGACTCACATTTGTTTATTTGTAGCAGTTTTTCACTTGACCAATGCTATGTTGTGCAATATTGTCTCCAAAATACTGTGGTACATGCTGTTTTGTGAATAACTTTAGCTGCACATTTTGGGTGGGCTACAATGGTGCTACAGTATATCAACCTCTTTTATATGATTTATCTGTTCATGTACTGCCATTTTCCTGCAGCTTCTGACCAAGGGTAGCCAAACTACTGAGATGACATTGCGTCGTAATGCACTGGGTCAGCTGGGTTTTCACGTAAACTTCGAGGGCATTGTTGCAGAGGTGGAGCCCTATGGCTATGCATGGCAAGCTGGGCTCAGACAAGGCAGTCGACTGGTGGAAATCTGTAAAGTGGCAGTGGCCTCTCTGTCCCATGAGCAGATGATCGACCTGCTGCGCACCTCTGTCACTGTCAAAGTGGTCATTATCCCACCACATGAGGACTCCACACCACGGAGGTAAACTACAAGACTTCATCAGCATACCTTGTACAAGTTTTATAGTAATTTTATTTAATCTAACAGAGGATGCTCCGAAATCTACCACATGCCACTAGTGGACTACAAGAACCACAAAGAGGGCATGCCATATGAATTAAAGTTTCCTTTCCGCCCTCCAAACAACAACAACAACACCAAGTGGCCTCGCACCACCTCCTCCAGCCCACAGACCCGTGCCTCAGGTTCAGGGGGTACTCTCATCAGAGCTCCACCTCCTGACTTCAGTAACTCTGCTGCCATGCCTCGCAGTGTGTCCAGTGATGGAAGACCACTCCATCCCACAAGGTTGCCTTCTCTTCTCAACTTTTTCTTATGTTTCCGACAGTGTAACAAATGTAACAAAAATAGATATTTCCCTGGGTTTTTATTTTATATTATTATTATTATTATTATTATTATTATTATTATTATTATTATTATTATTATTATTATATTGAAAAAATATTTAGGCCGAATTTGAATAGTAATAGGCGTAATAGGTGCTATAGTTAATAACATAAAAATGTGTACGTGTAAGTCTACATAGTCATTTCCTTCCGATTTTTTTGTTTTTTGATCCGTATGCTTCGTCTCAGATATTCTCCTGGGAATGACAACTATGCTCTGGCGTGCTCCATTGTGATGGGTCGCACAATGCACAACACAAACTCTCCTTCCAACATATCCTACAATGACACCATGGGCTCCAACCACTGGAGGCAAAAAGCAGTTCCAGACGGGTAAGGCCATCAACCTTTCACTTAAACTAGAATATATTATGTTCAAGTTTTAGACATAATATTAATCTGTGTTTTAGGTTTAATAACAACAACTGCCAGACTACAGTATCATCTGCTCGACTAGTAGCAGGTGATGGGATCAATGGGGTCAAAGTAAGCTCTGGTGTTGCTTGGACACGACAGGGAGATGTAGAGACGGGTCGGCTACTAGACAAAAACACCGGGGGTGAGCTTTTTTTCCACAATAATAAAATTACTGATTGCTAAAATTTACTTGATGCTTTTAACTGTTTTCTGTAGATCCTGTGGTTACAAAAGGACCCATTTCCAGGCTTCAGTCTGAGCATGGATGTCACATGTCTCCCAACAAAAATATTAAGGTGAGTTGTCCATCGCAAGCAGTAATCCAATCCATTCCTCTCATTGTATAAAAATCAAATAAAACTTGTCAAACAGGATGGTCCATATTCATCCAGCCAGTCCAGCAGTAACACACTGTCGAGTAACGCCTCCAGCTCTGCCCACAGTGATGAGAAGTGGTATGAGGTGGGTTCGCGCTCTGGTGTACGAGGAGAACTGGAGCTCAACAGCTACCTCCAGGGAGCCTCCACCGACAGCGGCATCGACGCCACCTCCTTCACAGCCACACAGAGCAGCACAGCCTCCTCTACTGGTGGCTTCAGGGCCAAGGAGAAGATCCCCTGGCAGGATGAGGCATCAAGCGGCCAGACGAATACGGACTCTTCGCCTCCTCCAGACTCTCTACTCACTGTCAGAGGCAGTGAGACCCAGGCTAAGAGTCCTTCACCATTCCCCCTACATCTTGAGACATACAGCCTGAATGACACCTCCACCCTACCCAGGTGTGCTGCTAATTCTGTTCATTTCTGCTGTGTAGGCAGCTCAGGAATTCCTGTCCTTACTTCAATGTTAAATAGACAGTGATTCATTGTAGTCCCAACATATCTTGTACTGAGCCAGATGGAAAACTCCAAAGCTATGCTGTTTTGGCATGAAAGAAAACAGACTAGAAAGAATAAGAAAAAAAATTTTATGCATGCGCCTCTATATTTGTGAGTGTGGTTTGTTGTATTTTTTACCGTCACCTGGTATTCATGATCGAAAGGGAGTGCTTGAAGTTGGAGAAATGCAAACTGTGTGCTCAGCGTCACATCCTGTCTTCTCCAAACCCCATTTCCTTTGACTGAACTGAAGGCTTTGCTCTCTATTTTTTAACCATCTAGAAATAACTGGAGCAGACCTGTATGTGACAGCAATGCTTTATACTGTTAACAAGATGGCAGTTGTTTGAACATTCAGCTGCCTATGTCTAAGTATATGTTTTGAAAAAAGTAAAAGTGAAGTGCAAGGACATATTCTTCCCTCTTATACTGAGCCATCCCACTCTTGGCATACAGAGCAGTTTTAGCAGGCCATGTTCTGACGGCTCTGTGGGGTTTGCATGTTGTATTATGGTCTCCTCCTTTGAAGCTAGTTAATCTCCTCTGTGTATTGTTCTTTTCTCAGTTTGACATTTACATAAATATCAAAGTGCTGTCTGTTACATCCTCCGAATTCACTAATTTCTAACTATTTCTTCAGCCATAGTCCATTAGGCCAAGTCAGCAGGTCCATGTCCCCCCAGGAGGAGCCCACCTCTCCTACGTGCCAGTCTCCGGGAGGCAAGACCTTCTACCCACGTCAGGGAGCAACATCCAAGTATTTGATTGGCTGGAAGAAACCTGGTGGAACGGTCAATTCTGTAGACTTTGGCAGCACTAGGAAGTAAGTTACTGTCCGAGTATGTGAGAAACTGGGACGCTGTGCATTAAGCAGTGATTGATATTGAGGAAGAATGCTCAGCTCTGCAGGAGAACGCAGCCTGTTGTCAGTTCTGTTGATGTTGAGCTAAAAAGGCAAAGAGATAGGATTAAAATGTGCCCTTGGTTACTACTGATTAAAACCTAACCAACACTGCCATCATGTGGTCAATAGTTATAGTGGTTCTTAGTTGTAACGTTCAGAAAGAGGAGGAGGACAGCTCAATTAGGGCTCAAATATTAAATAAACATGAATTCATGTTTTTAATTGACGTTGTGAAACTTTGCAAAATGTATTATTGACGTTTTCTTCTCACTTTCTTCTAAGCAAAGCAGGGTTTTACTGTGTAGTGTACGGGGCAGAGGAGTGAATTAACAGTAACACGGATGAATTAAATTCAATTTATTTCTGTAAAGCCCAAAATCACAACAGCCATTGCCTCACAGGGATTTCCAAAATTGTTGATTTTACCAGCAGAAAGGTAGAAAATCACACAATGAAACAGGCATTGGTCAAAAAGAGAGAAGCAGTTAAGCCAACGTTCATAGGAATTTATGCAAACTTTCCTAGAGCATCACCTGTTCTTGGACCCTACTTCTCTGCAAGAAAAAACTACAAAAACCCTGTGGGAAAAAGTAGAAACCACGGGGAGGACCGCAATGAAAGAGGGATCCTACTCCCATGGAAGGACAGGCTGCAGATGGTCCAGGATGGATGCCCTTCCATTTGCAGAAAATACTTTTTTGCCTAAGTGGAAAGGCAAAAAAGAAACTGATATAAAATAAAGTTAATTAGGTTTCATAGGCTGTCTGTACAAATGTCACCATTGCTTTAATTGTAGGATACGATAAAAAAATATTATTTCAAATTTTTGGGCCAAGTCAATAGTCAATACATTTTCAGACAATCATCAATTCACTGTGTGTATATGGCTGGCCAAGGTTTATGATTTCAATAAATTACATATTGTCTTTTATTGCTTAGATAAGTATATTTTATCTCTTTTTTTTGTCTGTTCTGGCAGGTTCATTAAAATTGTGACATAACTCTTCTTCTTTCCTTCAAGACGGCACCAGAGTGATGGACTCTTAGGTGGTCAGCCCCAGCTAAGGGCTAATCTACGTGGAGCGCAGTCCCCACAAAGACATGCTGCCAAGTCAAGCCTGGAAGAAGATTTAAAAAAGCTCATCACACTAGATAGCCCCCTCCCATGACAAGTGAAGAGCAGGTATAGTGGAATATTATTGTGAACCACACCAAGAAACAATGTGGAGAAATCAGTCAGTGAAATGACTTCTGTTGAAATGTTGATGTAAACATTTTGTTTGTTCCTCAAGCCCCTGTTGCCAGGCCCTACCCCCAGCCGCCGCTCCCTTCAGAGGACAGTATCAGACGAGAGCATTTACAGTGGCCAGAGGGAGGCATCCTCCAGTGCACAGAGGGACACTCCCACTGACCTTCTGTTCAGCTGCTCCACAATGCCACGCTCACCCACTGCTCGAAATGGGAGGCGACAGTCGCACAAGTCTATGGGTATTGCTAGATATTAAAATAATGATTCGGATACATTAAATTTTTCTTTATAAACAATTTTCAACATGTTTTATTGTGTTCCTGCCTCCAGGAGACCTGTCTACAACTGACAGCAAGGAGGAGCAGGACAAGAAAAATCAGCAAGCAGAGGATTCTGTGCTCATGCCCCTGCCCGACCCCGGGGCAGATAGTCCTCTAGACTGGGCCCACCTGGTGGACGCTGCCAAGGCCTTTGAGGGTAGGCTAGGCAATCATCATCACATTTCAATTTGTTGTAACATTTCTACAAAATTGTCTTTTGAAAGGTTTATTACAGACCAATATTAGAAGCATTACACCACAAGATGGCGCTAGAGGACTTTTATTGTAACAGTTGGGCTTTACTTTCTGAATGACATGACATTTGAACGGTTTTCCAAACAGAACAGCGGCTGGTGTTCCTGGCAGCCCAGGAAGAGTGTGTTCTGGCAGAGAGCATGGCCAGCAGCAACACCCCACAGCAGGCTGAGCCTCAGGCAGCTCCTCTCAGACTGCCACCACCTGGGTAAGAGGTCACTGAGTCACTTATTAATGCTCGAGCTGACCACATACTGAGTCAGTAATTGTACACAACCAAACAACAAAACACCATCACTGGAGTAGCTTTACATTTACCATGTCTACTGGTTTGTTTGTGCTCACAGCGATATTAATGACAGTCCAGCCTGTCTTCTGGGTAAGGTGACCCAACTGGAATCTATGGTGAGGATGCTTCAGGATGATCTAAAAAAGGTCAGTCAACTCCAAACAGTGAACTAATAATGTGAACAGATCTAGGCTGAGTGAGTCATGTGAAAAAGTGAGAACATACTAATATTGTTCTACTTTGTTACTCCTAGGAGAAAGATGCAAAGGCTTCACTGCAGATGCAGGTCCAAAACTTGCGTGAGGATAACCATCGTCTCCTGGAGGAGTCATACAGTGCTTCTGCCAAGCTCAAAAAGTTCACAGAGTGGGTCTTCAACACCATAGACATGAACTGACCCGTACACCACTGTGAGCCTAATCACTACTCAAGCTCATCTACAACCTCAGTATTAACTCTACATGTTCCATCAGAGATGTGGGACTTGAACCAGTGCCAACATAAAGTCTGCTGCCATACTGTTTATTCTATGTAGTTTGAACAACAGTGTTTTGTGGCATAAAGGGGAATGACTAGTCCTGGCATGTGCTACCTTCCCCTGACTGAGTCATGTACTGTTCTCCTTCAAAGTCCTACATAACCTTATTACAAGGTTACAAGCTAAGCTTAATTTCAGTGTGTCAAGAAAATATTTCAACCCTTCAGTGTTAAGAGCACTGACTATTTTTATTACAACTCAAATGATAACGCTATGTATGAGAATTAGATATGTCCATCTACTGTGTGATCACAGTGTGGCTGCACAGACAGAATCTTTAAATATCACACACTTTACACAATGTAAAGCCTATAGCATCTTTCTGTATTTACTGTGTAAAGATTGTACTAGGCTGTGAAATTTCAAAGGGTTATTGAAACTGTACAGGGCTACTGCTCATATGCTGATGCAAGAAAATATATTATAAAAATAAAGCATTAAAGGTGCCACTGAGTTTAAGATGTGTAAATAAATACATTACGTATTTTCTCACCTCAGCCCTTTATTTTTTTTATGCAAAAATATTTATGACAATTGCCAAGAAAAGGGATTTAAATATCTGCATGTAGACAAAACCAAATATATGGATTATTGAGCCGAGAACTGACATGTAAAATGCTACATGGAAATAACCCTTATTCAGTCCATAGCATGCTCAAAGTCCAACATTTGATCCTATATCTGCTGGGTGCTTTAAATACATGGTGAAAAGTACAGTATGTATGAGTATGAAACAGCTACAGTGTTTGCCTGTAGTATGTAACTCTCATAGCCAGACCTCACTGTATTTGGTCTTAAATTTTCCATTTCCATCAATGTTTCATTGTTCATGTCAGATACTGTGCAAGTGTACATAGGCAGAGATTTAATCATAAAAATTTGCACCTTCATCCTTATTTTGTATGATTATTTTTTATGTTTTGTAGCCCGGGGTGGAGTGAGAAGGTAAATAGAAGAATAGAATGGGACTAGACCATGAGCTGGACTCGAAAAATGAGTGTTGGAGCTGTACCTTTTGTTGTTAAAACATGTTTCCATTGAGCTGTGATGTGTACAAATGTTTATATCTATTAAAGACATTTTGTTGGTCTACATTTTCATCCTGGGGTATTTTTGGTTCATCTGACACGGCCCTGAGAGTAAAGTGATACCTGTCCGTGTCCTGCAGTAATTCCTGCTATTATTTGTGATTAACAGGGAATTGCCGTTTTTCCATTTAGCCCTGATTACACAAGACCTTTAGGCCTGACATTGGAGAACCAGAGTGGGGCAGACTGATGGATGAGTGTTACCTGAGGGAGATGTTCCAGTGAGAGATGAAGAGTTCTGGAGAGTAGTGACTGTCAAGGCCAGTGTGGAAGAAACCCCTCTACACCTGGCCCAACTTCATTTTAACACATATCCTAGAAATAAACTGACAAAGACAGTTATTTCTTTTTCAACATTTTAAATGAATGCTAGTGGTTAAGTAAAGTCGCATCTGGCTGTATATGACAAACATTTGCATTCATATGCAAACAAATAATCTAATCTATATAAGAATCTCAGTGGCAGTGAGTGTACTGATGTTGCTCAATAATTTCGCATTAACACAGATTATAAAAAGATCAGCCCCTTATAAAGCAGATTAATGCTGTGTGTCTGTTGGTTGCCGGGCCTGTCTGTCACCTTCTTATGGCTTCTCCTTCGTAATACCAGAAGATATGTTGCTGTTAGGTCACTGGAGTGATGATCGAAGGGGGGAGGGAGTATTTATATAAGCCTACAAAGTTATTTGCAAGTAACGTACAGATAATATCAAAATAATATATTAGTTATTTATTTGATGAAGCATCTCTTATTTAGGGGAGTCCTGGCCCCAGAGGGAGGAGTCTATTGTAAATGTTTGGAGTGGTGGGGCAAACCGAAGCACCTGGAGGAAACCTACGCAAACACAGAGAGAACATGTAAACTCCACACAGGCCCTGCGCCACCCAGGAATCAATCCCAGGACCTTCTTTCTGAGAAGCGAGAGCGCTACTGTACCACCATATATTTTACTGCTGAAAGCATGGGAACCATTCCAATACCATAAGCCAGCAGTGGTTTCACATTCTAAAAGGAATGCAATTTACGAAGACCTGTGTGGCCTCGGGTTCCCCGTAGCAACTACTGAGCACAGTGTTTTTTTTATTGTTCAAAATGCTCTAGATCCTACTTAAGTTTGTCTATTAAACAACAAATACTGCTAATAATGAAATAAAATGCCAAACCATTTTTACTCGTCATGCCTGCTTCCCATTAAAAAGGCCATGTGTTGGTGGCACCCTGGGTGAACACACACCAAACTAGAACAAGCTGCAGCAAGATGAGCAAGCAGTAAGAGGGGAGGCCCACTGGAAAGATGTGAGCAAGATGTGTCTTGGATAACTGGTGAACTGGTTCTGTCAACACCAACAGCTGTGCGTGCCTGTCATGTGTGTCTATGTGCTCACAGTGCATGCATCCGTTCATAAATTGGCCATAATGTATTTGTAGAGCATCTTCCTTGGGGGCTTTTGGGACCTCATTTATGGTAGGCAGAAAAGGTCCATTTGTTTCAAGGGTTGCCATTTAAGCTTGGATGATTCTATACTTTTTATGAAGGAGGAGAATAGCTTGGCATGTAGCTCTGTTCATCCTTTCAAAACATGACGTAATGAATTCTTTCATACACACTTGTATGTAAATGGTAAAAAGAGAGGAAAATGTCCAGCCTCTATCTGTGTTACTACACTATTACAATATATTCTTGCATTAGCATTTTTGTCCTAATGAACTGTTTTATATTTTCAGGATCAGTGGGTGCTGCGGCAGTGGGCTACCCTCCCTCTGTCCTGGTTTCGACTCCGCACATACACGCTCTCCTTTATACTCTCTAATTCCTTCATCCCTCCCCCTGGTTTCCAACTTGCTATTACACAGCATCTCCCTCTCTCCCTCTCTCCCTCTCTCTCTCTCTCTCTCTCTCTCTCTCTCTTTCTCTCTCTCTCTCTCTCTTTCTCTCTCTCTCTCTCTCTCTCTCTCTCTCTCCCCCCTCGCACTCTCTTTGGCTGGAGCGTATGCACACGGCGAGAGGGTGGGTGGGTTTTCAAACGACATGTGAGGATCTCCTCAACTGCTGAGGCCGGCCAGGACTTTTCAGGAAGAAGAGGAGGGATACTGCAGTGACCGTCTCTCGTGTTGCCGCTTCACTGCCTCCATCCTCACTGTCTTCCTCCCGTCTTCTCCTCCACTTCTGCCAATTACACCATGGACCTGCCCGCTGCTTGTTGCTAAGGGGGAGCCAGCCGTGCAAGTGCAGCTGTGGGGAGTGCACGCAGCACCGCGTGGAGTGGAGAGGAGTGGACGCAACGTTCATTTGGTTGATAAGGTAATGAGCAGATGCAGCAATGGTAAGGTGTCACAGATGTTGTATGGCATTAGGTTGCATTCATAGTGTCATTTTTACACAGCTCTGAACTACTGCAGAAATTACCACCTCACTAACTTGCCTTTTTAGTACTCTCAAAATGCTTGAAGCTGTGTGCAAAACTATAGCTTACATATTTCAGGCATGTCACACTATCAGCTCACAGCCGTCTTTACTCACAGCTTCTTCCACAGGGGACCTATCCACTCACTATTGTTCTTCTCAAGAAGGTGCTATGCAATCCATAACACCTGTCTATCTTTATGCCCCTGAGATGCACATTGCAAAGATTAGCTGCCTAATGTGATCAGACTCCTAAAAGAGCAGAGCGGCATTGGCCAACAGACTAGTGTTCTCTCTTCTGCTACACTATACTTGTAAAAACAAACACTGAGTTAAGAGCAGGAGATTACTTCTGCGCTCATGCATGTCGGTAAGCCTACACTGAGTAATACAGGTGTAAGATGAACAAGACACAGAGAGCGTCTCCTGTTGCCAAAGCACACCACAATCAGCACTTGTTAGTAAAAACTTGCAAAGTTGCATATTTCACAGAACCTTTTGCCTTGGGCGTCCCTTTGGCAAGATGCACAGTTACTAATTGACTTCATGTATGAACATTTTATACTGTGCCTGCATAAAATCCTGTCAAGGGATTACATTCTATCTTCAATACATCACACACATATAGACAACACTGTATTATATAAGTAGAAATGATTGTGTTTTCAACCCATTTACGTCTTGTCAAAAGGTCGCGGAAATGGTTTAACCTGTTTAAATGCGTGGAGCCCTCTGTGGCAAAGGTTAGATCTAGCTAAAGGGGCTTGTTGAAACAGTCGGCAGCTGATGATGTGAAAATCCTTATTAAGCAGTATTAAATCTCCAGAGAGAGTGTCCAAGAGGAAGGGCCAAGTCGTGGGGATGCAGGCTGCAGAGTGAGGATGTGGAGGTTGTAACTAAATCCCTTAACATCAGCTTGAAGTAATAGGAGTAACATAAGATCTGAGCAAATCATCTTATGATTGATTTTAGTCAACACATAAACACAACCAAGCCAAGAAGTCATACTTACCAGAACATAAGATGTATATACTTACTGTTTAAAATCTGTAAGGTGGTTTATGCATCCTCCACCTGAGCTTCTTATCTGTACCCTCAGTGACAGGCATCCCATTTCCCAGACAAACATTTTCAGCAGCTGAATGTCACAGTGATGAAAGCCTGGGAGGAATGTTTGCTCCTCCGGGGAACAAGCTGACTGATGTTTATCAAATTGTCATTTTACATTCTGCCTGTGTCTTTGCTCATGTTGTGCCACTATTCCTTGACAGGGTTGTTTTATAGTACAAGATGGCAGAGGGTTCGAGAGAGCAGGGAGCACCAAGCAGCACGGATCCGGAGGAGGACTCGCCCAATATGATCGTCTACAGAAAGGCAAGTCAAAGTCTATGTGGTGGGACATATCTCAATGTGGGCAATGACCTGTGGACAGTCCAGACAGCCCACTGGTTCATATCAGTGTAGTGTCAGGTGTCGGAAAGGTTCACTCTCACACGCCATCCTGCTTCCATCTTCCCATCCAGCCAATTGAGTCCTCCAAGGCACTAATAAGCGCTCCGTCTCCATCATGCTTTTGGGCCAATGAGAGGTCCTCCAGCCAGTGTCAGGGTAATTACATCATCTTGATGACGCCTCCTTTTCAATAGCTGATTGGAGAGGTATTGGTTGTATAATTACGGAGGATGAGGATTGGAATCTCTCCAGAACTGTGATGGAATAAGCGACAAACTCTCTCTTGGCTTGTTATTTTTCAGCAGTGACAGCCCACTCAGGAAAAGGAAGACAACCTTTTTTGATCTGGTTTAAACCATGGAATGTGTCACTACTACTGTGTTGATTACAGTCACACAGTTTCATCATGCTTCAGATGGGTATCCTTTCAGACAGACCGTTACGCCGGGCTCAGATAGCACACGGTGCAGCTACTGTTGCTGTGCCGTGTGCCACACGAGGAGCGGAGCACTGCGGTGCTGTTGCTGTCATAGGGTCTGATTTTTGACCTTGCAACATCACAAGTTCACGTGATAACTAACCGTGTATATAGCATTTACTGGTAAACAATGCACTATTTTCTCATGGTTTGGGATTTGTTCACTTTAGTTGTTTTTCTACTTGTGTGTCTTCAAACAAGGGGTAAATACGGAAGCTTTATTTTTGATTTATCTCTCGTCGTCCATGGTTTTGAATAACCAAACTGATGTGGTGCAACACACTTTGTGACCTCCTATCACCGGTTGTCATAACCGGTACATGTGCCGGGGTAGTAAAGGTAATAGAGTGAATATATGGGCTTGATTTTGAAAAAAACACTGGATGCATTTCACCTACACCCGTATGGGTTCCTGTTTGTCTTGTTTTGACAACTTTACTGAAAAGGCCAGTGGATATTCAATCCAACGGAAAGGATCTGGAGCGCGTAGCCCTTTTAATGCTACGGAAAGACTGCGGTCACTGCACTGCAACTGAACTGCATGCAATGTGAGCCTGGGGTTACACTCCAGAAAATATATATGGGATAGGCACAATCAATTTTATATCATGTAGTTGACATACGCTCTTTCAGTGGGTAGGTAGAAAACACTGGCAGAGACACAAATGCTATACCTAAGACTGGTTATTCATTGATAATGGCTAATTTACAATCAAAAACAGAATGAGTCTATATCAAATTCCATCAAATTTTAGAAAGCATTATGTTTTCTGTCCATTTGAAATATTTTAGATATAAATCAGAATATAATGCAACAAATTCAGCCTAAAACTAATTTACATGACTTGATTGACAGTGATGGACAGCCAGTCTGCCAGTTTTAACGCTAAGGTGAAGCTAATGAAGTCGGTGAGATTTCACCTATTTCAGAGCCAAGTTATCTGTATAGACGCTTGCAGTACATTTTCAGTAGTTTCCACAAAATTGGAAAAAGACGACAACACCATTCTGAAGCTGAAATTAGTGTCAGAGTTTTGCACAACTAGGCAATTTGGCAGACCATGTGTGGTGTTTCTGGAGCTTGTTTAAACTCATAGCATAGAGGCCTGGTAAATCCCCCTGCTACTTCTGCTTGGGGGGATTGAATGGTATGAGCAGAGTGTCATCCGTCAGCATTTAGCGCTAAGGGGAAGTAGAAGTGCGCTGCCAGCAACGAGCTATTCCCCTGTACTGTACTGTAAATACACAATCTGTTTGGATGCCAGCGGGTCTCTTAAGGTCTGTGCCAGGAATCCTCTGATGTCAAAATAACATATCAAACCAGACCACCCTTTCCCCTTATTCAAATATTGGTTTCCATGCCAGCTGCCAGATATCTGTGTGTATTGTTAAGGCTGTTGTGTATCCTCTCTTCCATTATCATACATGTATTCTAAGAAGCTGTCAGATGAGAAGAGCACATACTGTAACCCATGTAGCTGTCATTACATAAGGCTCTGCATGTCTGCAGGCAACACTTTTAAGAGGATAGTTCTGCTTGTGTGGATGCCGCCAACATGGAATTTTCATTATTTCATGTTTTGTAGATAAATAATGACAATGAGCAATTGATTGCTCATTGATCTTATCTTATCAAGATAAGCCAGAGCTCTTTATGCACAATTACTATATTTAAAGAAATAAATGCTGTTTAAAACAATATTAGGGGTCCTTTTAATGGAGGGAACGACAGTAAAGGCCATCAATATGGCGTGGTTTATGACACTTTTAAATAAAAAAGCTTGTTAACATGCGCTCATCTGCATTTTACTACAAGGAACTCTGGGATTACAGAAAAAAATACTTAGGCTGTATCTCACACAACAATAAAAAATGTTTTGCATCACATCAAATATTGCACGCTTTAATGACCTTAGGCATGTTTCATATATACATTTTGTTAATATGTAGTGCCTCCTTTTACAGTCTTTGTCGCATTTTGGCGTTTTTTTGTATGTTATTGTTGATTATGGCAGTCCATAGTTTTGTTTTTTTTATGACTTAGGCCTTATTAGCAGACAGTAGGCAATCCAAAGAAAGCATACCACTCATTCAAAATTTCCCTAAAAAAACTGACCTAAAAAAAAACTACTACCGGTAGTCCAAATCCATTTGTTTGTGTACTGTTGATAGCTTTCTATCACATCTAGTGTTGAGTGGTGAAGAAGTGATGCCTTTTCCATGTCTTCCATGCAAAGGGGAAGTGAAGCAAAACAATCCAATAAGTGCATGCCAACTCACGGCCTCCAGAACTTCAGTCCAACGCAAATGTCCACACGCGATCTACTACTGGACTGTACTTTATCACTGTTTGCATGCTTGGCTGTCAATGTGGCTGGTACATGGATGGCACTGTGAGATGAGATGTGCATGAGAATGACATGACATGATTTGAAGTGTTAACTGTTCCAAGAAATGCAATAAAGAGGGGAAAAAGAGGCAATTTTACGCTTAAAGTTGGAGAATGACTAATAGCTTAAGGTCGAGTCTCTATCTGCATTTCTATAACTACTTTGCTTTACTCTCAAATGTGAATTAATTACTTTTTAGAGCTCAGGCAACCTCTAGGCAAGTAATAACCACTCCAAACATAATGTCATGAAAAACATTGTAGAGTAAACACATCAAAGGCTTCTTTGTCATTGCTAGCCAAAAGCTGCAGCTTTCCAAATCAATACAGATTGTGAGGTTCTTATTTCATTATAATAAAATAAGAATTATTGTTTGGATATAAACACTCATAAAATTATGACTCTTAGTTGACTCTTAGTTGATTTTTAATAGATTTGACCCCAGCATTTATCCCGAACCAATGCAAGCTTTATTTGTTCATAGCCCCCCTATTTGCCCAGAAATATGGTTAAACTCCATCAGTCATCACTACCAAATATGACCATAACCATCTGTCTTTGTCTCCGGTCCTCTTCCTCCTTTTCGCAAATTAATAATTGAATCCCATTTTAAGCATTCCATCTATGAGAAGTATCTGCTCCTTGGAGACGTCATCCATCATCCTATTCATTTATTTATGATGGGCCTGTTTTTACCATCTCTTGATATTTTTATCCTCGTGTGTGGTTGACTTAGAAGGAAGAATTGTTATACTCCAAACAGATAGACTGAATGTGTAGGCGCATTACCGTTTAGGACTAACGTCTCACAGGAAGAATCTAGACAGTGAATATGACGGTGCCATATACACTGTGCACACTCTAAGCTGTTTAAGTAAATAAGAGCAGGTGACAGGAAAGGAGGTTAGTTTAGTTTAGATTTATTCATTCATTCATGCATCCATTTTCTACCGCTTGTTCCCGTTAGGTGTCGCGGGTGACTGGAGCCTATCCCAGTGCCTTTGGGCCTTAGGCGGGGTACACCCTGGACAGTGGCCAACATGTCGCAGGGCTAACACAGAGACATAGACACACAGACAACCATTCACTCTCACACTCATTCACTAGTTTAGATTTAGTTTAAGATTATTTATAAAACGCAGCGGGAGATTATAGACAAGAAATCTGTGTGTTTAAAGGATTAGGGCAAAGGCATCTTCCCACATTTCCTTATTGATAAAGGCTATGATTGGCATTTAGACAATGAGGCTAAAGCTCCAGTTTTATTCTATCACACAAATAAAAAATATTCCTTGTCTGCACAAAGCCTTGCTCCTCCCTCCTGCTTGAATTCTACACTCAATTCTGTGAGCGGGCTAGCATCTCCACAAACCTGACTCATACTAGGCCTGGCTGAACATTCTCCTGCTTGTTTTTCATGAAAAGGTTCTTCCTTTGGTTATAATATTCCACAGTATGGGTTAAAGCATCTCCACGGAGAAAGTTTGGAAGTATGGTTTGAAAAAGTGGTGCACAGGCAGATACAGATGTTATTGGAAACGCTTTGGCCAATAACCGATATTAGGCCGATATTTTCTATACTTTGGTTTTGAACACTTGCAATATATATTTTTAATAAATAACTATTGCTATATTTTAAAATAAGGATCAAATCTATTGTAAAATGTTGAGTTAGAACACATTATACCCTTCATTTGGGGAAAAAAGGAAAAAGTTTGAAAAAGAAAAACTTTTATTTAGCTCTGTTTGGATATAGATAGGCAATAGGCTATAATATACGATTCTTTAAACCTCCCATACTTCAGTTTAGACATGTTTACTCCAAATAACTTATCGTTTAGAAGGAAAACTAGTCAAATAATGTCTGAAAAAAACATTGCGTTTATGGCAGGTTGCGAGTGAATTCGTCTAAAACCTTTCTTCTGTAACTTTGTCCTTTCTCGGTCTTTTGACTCACAGAGCTTTTGTTTTTTCCCCTTGTTTTCTTCCTGTTTCTAAAGCAACGGCAGCGTTAACTCTTTCATTCACTGATATCAATGGTTTGGGACTGAAACCTATATTTCTCAATGACATTAATATCGGCCAATACTGATACTGGGCCGATATATTAGTGCACCCTTAGTTGGAACTTTGCATTTCCATGGAATTGTTTAGCTGATGTGCCAGTTCCAGAAAGTTGCCGACTGTTGCTTTTAAGAACTTTTTTTGGAAAGGTGAGTGAAGTGTCTTGCCCAAGGAAAAAACAACAGCATACATTTTTCAGGGTAAGCCTTGTGTAATTTATTCTATATGTCTGAGTCTTCTGACTTCCCTTGCGTCGGCCTCCCTTTGGCGCCTATGGTCCTCCATGCCCTGCACTTAAGATAGCACTGGGCATGTCACTTCATGCCGTCCGAGTGCTTTATCATATATGAACGTTTTAACACAGTTACCACTTGCACCATGGGAGCCTTTATCAGAAAGACACTGGTATGGGCCGGACTTTCAGGGTCATGCTCAGGCTTTGTGTTCCCGTATGCTAAGTGCCAGTGTGGGCTGGTTTCTAGTTGGGTCAATAAGATAAAACAACACTAGCGCTCTTATATAAGCCACTCTCAGCAGTCTGTGTGGAGCGCACCTCTCTTACAGCTAAGCAGGAGGACAAACATATGAAAATCCTGGAAGTCCACAGAATAACCAGTCATAATTGGATAATAATTCACAGTGTTTTGGCAGCCGGCGTTCTCTGTTGATGGGATTATAGGGCCCATAGAGGATTTAAGTGTGCGAAATAAAGGGCTTTTCTCCTGTGAGGGAAGTCCACACACTGCCAGCGTCTCTCACCATGCCGCTCTCATACTGTGTGCAGCACATTTAATAATGCAGGCCGGTGCTAAGCTGAAAATGCACAGGTTTAGAGCTATGGAACGCTGGTGGAGGCCAGTGTGCTGACACCACTGTGCCCTAGTTCCAAATACCCCCGAAGCCCCCCGAGCTGCCTCTTTATCTGCAAAGCCATGCTGCTTTAAATACCTCCTACTGTACGCTGACTAACCCCAGCCTCTGTACCATGCTCACATCATTAGCTCTGTGGGGCACACACTTACCGCTACTGACTTGGACAAGAATCTCACTACGGATCCTGTTTCCATTAAGTGTCTTCAGATTGAAGTGTAACAACATTATATAGGAAACTTTTGGCTTGTTATAGAGTAGTGATCTGATAAAGAAATGTCATGGTTGCAAAAATGCTAATGCATTATTGGAACAGTGCGTAGCAAAAATATAGCAAGAGACAATGCAACATCAGACTTCAGCAGGTGCTTGCAGCTCATGTAAATAAGAATCTGCTCATAATGGTTTGCCTAGTAACATAAAAGTAAAATAAATACTCTTATTGTGCCTATGGAGCTCAACTTGTCTGCTGTGGTTCCAGAAGTACATTTCCTATTCAGTTTTCCCATAAAACTCTAAAAAAAAAATTCAGCTATTATGAGTTTAATGCTGCTGTTGTTGTTTTCAGTCCCAGAAAACACATCTAAAATTTGGCTAAATGTTTTTTATATCTTGGAATGGGAAAACTAATGGGAAAGTTACTTTATGGAACCGAGTTTTGGGCAGTCACTATTGAACTCTGTCTGTTTCTATTTTTCTCTATTTGATGTTAAGAGTCTAAACAGTTGTAGATGCCACACTGCTTTAGTCACTGCTGTATCCAACGATATAACATGTTTGTATGTATGCCATCATGAATAGGACACTACTTGAAGCTCAGAAAATCCATCTGAAATAATACTGTGAAACAGTGGGTAAGTTAACTGCATTTCTGCATACAATAAATGTCACTGTTGATCAAACCCGACCGCCTGAACATTCTCTAGACAACAGTAGAAAAGCCCTTGTGTAAACCCTGTCTATCGGCATGGCCATAACACTATATCATTAATGCACAAGCCATTAGCAAGCACATACATCTAACGTATTAGTATGACATTTGTTCTAATTGGCACTTGCTTTATGACGTGGTAGCACCATTAAACCACAGAGATGGATTAACTACGTCGACTGCTGTAGTTTCAAAGGATGCTGTGGCGCTAACGTCCGAGGCTGATGAGCAGAGATCATTAAAGTGGATCACCGGATCATTTCTGTGTGCGGCGAATGCGTGCTAAGTCTGCTATTACTCAATACGCTTATGAAAATGTAATTGTTGATTGAGCGGTTTACGGTAAGGACCAGATGGTTGGTTTAGTTATCTAGAAAGATATTGATTTAAAAGAGCATGAAAAATACTGTCTGTACACTTATGAAAATGATTTGGATTGGTTATTTATGCAAAGAGGTAAAGAGATATTCCTCTTGATAAAAAAACAGGCATTAAATATACAGTATAAGCCAGACGACACTGTATTAGAGCAGCTCCACGCTTCAGCTTTTTGGGGGCGGCATTTATTTATCAAATCATTAGTTTACATGTTGTTCATTCTAAATCACAAAATAGTTCTAAAATGGCTTGATAATAAAACAGGTTGATTGGCTTCAGAACTGTGAGTGCAGAACTGATTATCCCCTGCTGCCTCTGCCTCTTCATAGGGACATTTTTTTTTTTTTCATTCTTTTTATAGTAATATTTTTTAACCTCTTGCATCTTGACACCTTGACAAAATTTTGATTGGTCAATTTGGGCTGGGTATTGCCTAGTACCTCGAGATATGATACGAATCTCGATACTCTGAACTTGATAGGATACACGTCATGATACGTGGATATCCTTTAAAACCGGTGTTAAAAGTTATGATTTGATGCATCAGTCTGTAGTGTAGAACTCTGCACTTTATAAAGGCTTTATGTTGTTTAAAAGTATCACGATGCACATCTCTGTAACAATACACGAGTTGCCAAGAGGTTTGTCGCAATATCCCGATATCGATATGCGTACAGCCCTATAGTCAATAGAATAATGCAATAGACACCCAAGTGATGAGTGAACAATCAGGCCCCACACCCAGCGCAATCCAGGCTTAGCAACTCCTGCATGCAGTAGTTGTTTTGATGGACATCCTATTTGCTAGCTGTCCGTCCCATCACCACACGTACAAGTGCTCAAGCTGGTCTCAGCAGTCTCATAATCAAGAGCTCGCCGCTGCTTGAAGGGCCTTTGAAAGCAGAGGATGAGGCCTTCAGTCAAGAATTAGAATTACTTTTATTTATCTGCAAGGGGAAATTATTTTTGCAGCCAACTAGCAGAATTGAGCTATCAAAGAAACTAAAGTTAAATATCTGTATCTGCAGTTAAAATAAAAATAAGAGAAGATAGAATAAAATCACATTCAACTTAATTAATAAAAAATATAGTCCCCTCACATCGTATTTACCACAGCGAGAAAAATGAACTGAATATCGCACAAGGACTGTCCAAAGAGGATTCTACAGCACAGAGTTCAGGAGTTTGATGGTGACAGGGAGGAATGATTTCCTGTGTCTTTGAGTGGAGCAGCGTGACAGTCATATCAAAACATTTTGAATTTTAGCAGTGAGTGATAAAACTCAATGGTGAGTTATGAACTTTTCCTCTGTAAGAGATCAAAACACATCTAAAATTTTAATGCTGCTACAGTCTAATAACAAATATAAACTACTCTCCTTAAAATTCAAGCAGATTTGTTTAAATTTGAAGGAACAGAAAATAAACAGAAATGGGAAACCAGATAAACAGGAACACAGCAGCTACGCTCACGTTTATCACTCAAACTAACCTGCCTTTCTCTTTTTAAATAAGCTGTTTCTGAGGTGTGTCTTGAAAAAATGAATTGTTGTGGGGAGAGGGAAAGTGTAATTTATCTCTGCCGTATTGAAGCAACAATGGAGAAACAACTGTATATGGCAAAATGAAAAGAGACAATATCTCTTTGGACAAAATAAACATGTTTTCTCAGTTGTCCTGCCGAGTGCTGCATTTAAGAGATAGGAGAGCCTTTAATTGTCCCAAAATAGTGAAATTCCAGTGCTATAACACAGATTAGGCACAGAAACAGGCACAACTGACTTGCGTCTGCCACTAACTTGTATTTGTCTAATGTAAATCATAACCTTTACCATGCTAACTTTGTTTAAAATGCTAAATTATAAAAATCTTAAATGCTATGTATTTTTCACATCTGTATTTCAGATGTATTAGTTGTTGCTTTTTATATACATTTTTAGACAAGTTTACTTTATTTTGTGACATTTATTTTGATTTCTTACTTGGCTCAAATAATACAGCTAAACCCGACCCTGGACAATTTTGTCAGTGGCCACATTTTCAGTCTGCTTTACCTTTATGAGCGTCCTTCACCTTCTGGTTTGATTGTTGTTTATTCACTGGAGTTGTTCCCTTTGACATTTTGAACCATCAGTCCCTGTGGAGGAGAAACATCTGATTAGCACTTACTATGGGATTAGGGACAGATTCCATTGTGGTTCTGTAGACAAACCCTGGTCTGAATCACTAACAGCACCATAATCTCCGTTCCTTTTCCTCTGTATTTTCACACATTTATCCCAAAATGCAGATGCCCACCTTTCATAACAAAGAACACAGAGTTAAGTTGTTTGCTTCTCCTATGCACACCGTCAAATGCAATCAAAGATCATTCATCTCAGTTTTGTGCTGGCGGTAGTGCACTTTATCATGTTGACAATGCAGCAGCGAGTTTTCCTATTACACCCTGAATAGGCCTAACTCATTCCCATCTTTAAACGCTTCATTAGGTTCTTCTCTATTTCCCAGAAAAGGAAAATAACAAAGGCTCCGGTCCCATATTTGCAAGCACAATAGCTGTTAATTATCTCGAACAAAGACTGAGAATATATCATGTAGCCCGGCGAGCAACCTTACAAATAAACACACGTAATTGTGGCGCCATCTGCACAAACTCCCATGTGTCGTGTTCACTGAATATCTCAAAGGGTGATACATAGAAATGAGTTGCCCAAAAATAGCAGTAAGGCAAAGCAAGCGAGGACAGAGGTATCATGTAAGCCCAGGTAATGGTCAATCAGGAATGGACGCTGCAGCGCTGTGAGTAGCTCTAATTGTCTCTGAAGGGATGAGTCACCGCGCTCCAATGTTAATCGCCGTGATTCAACTAAACACGTCTGTGAGGCATTTGGCACCGCTTTAACATCCCTAACTTCTGCTGTCACTGCATCTCTTCTATTAATGTTCCTCTAATAAGAATTGACTGGACTGTCCGTAATGGGAGAGTTTAAATGAAGCAGTCACAACCATGCTTTTCATAAATGTAATAATCTAGCAGTGGAAAAACAAGTTAGAATTCCCATCAAATTCAGCAAGCTAACCTTGTGCTAACTTTGCCCAACTGCTTCCCCATTATCCACATGCTAATTTAGTTCTGCATGACTAAAACGCATAACAATGTAGATAATTAGAGATTGCAATTGCTGTTTGGAGATGTACAAAATTAGATTATTGAGCATATTGTGGCTGTGAGTTTTTAATAATTTTGTGGATTAATAGGTCAATGGTGTCTTTTCTATTAGTTAACAAATTATTTCTATTAGTTAGCTAATTATTTTATGGATAAAGAGAAGAAAGGAGAAGATGGAGTGAGGTAGGTAGAGATTTCGGAGTGAATCGTGTTTACAAGTTTACAAGTACTGCTCTGTATGCAGTTATCTCATCTTGTTAATGTGCAGTTTGAGTCAGACCTATAACATCCGATCATAGAGATCGTGAATAGTTTTGAGTCAAGTACAGCCCTGGTATATTGTCAAAAAGTAAAAATGAAATTAAAAGATGCAAAGAACATCCAGTGTAATTGTTCAAACAAGGGTATAAGTGGTATTTCTGCAGAGACAAGACATGCATTATTTCAGGGCATTTAGATTGTAAATATATAAATCATCAGTTTGTAAATGCAATATTACCTAAAACAGACTGGTCGGCGACAGTACATGTAGACTAGCAGACCGGGATGGTGGTCCCTCTGTTTGAGAAGAGGAGGGTGTGTTCAACTACAGAGAGATCCCCCTCCTCAGCCTCTCCAGTAAGATCTGCTCCAGGGTAATGGAGAGGGGAATCTGACCAATAGTCAGGTTTTCGTCCCGGCCATGGAACACTGGACCAGCTATTTACTCTTCATCGGGTTCTCGAGGGTTCATGGAAGTTTGCCCAACCAGTCCACATGTGATCGTGAGATCCTTGTGGGAGTGCTCCGGGAGTATGTGGTCCGGGGCCCTTTGCTCAGGGCTGTTCGGTCCCTGTATGACCGGAGCAGGAGCAGTGTTCGCATTGCCGGCAGTAAGTCAGACCTGTTCCCAGTGCGTGTTGGACTCCGCCAGGGCTGCCCTTTGTTACCGGTTGTGTTCATTGTTTTTATGGACAGAATTTCTCGGCGTAGTCTGGGGTCGGAGGGTGTCCAGTTTGGAGACCACAGGATCTCATCTCTGCTTTTTGCAAATGACGTTGTCCTGATGGCTCCATCAAACCTGGACCTGCAACATTTCACTGTAACAAGCAGCAGATTTTCATATAAGCTATGGGTTTTTATTGTTGAAATTTTTGCCTGGGCTCTGAATTTGTTTAATAATCACATGTAAATACAGAGCAGTGGGCAGGGATAGGGAGTAGGTGAAAAAAGAATTTTCTGCGCACTCAAATACAGGACAATGCAGAATCAAAATACAACTCGGTGATGAGGAAACATCATTATCACATGGTTAAACGCTTGTACAAGTCTAATATACATTATATGACCCCTTTAAATGTTTAATTGTACGTTCCATTTGTGTTATTTTAACCTTTTTAACCATTTGAGAGCCAAGTAAATGAATAAAATGTTTATGAATGTGGATACGGCAAAGTACCCTTCAACTTGAATCTAGCACAACAGTCTTTGCTTTGAACATTAATTGGTCTGGGTGAGATGAGAAATGGCCGAGTCCTCATGCATGGTGGTGGGGGACAGTTGTGCAATTGTGGTGCTGTGGTAACATGAGAAGCATTATAGATAATCATCCCTGCGCTTCACACAGAGCAGCGAACCCAGCTCATGTACATTCAGGCATTTACACTTTTCCATTGTCCAGTTTGCATAAAAATAAATAGGTTTTTTTCTGAATAATGTAGGTATATCACCCCATGCACTTGGGCTGACAAGAGGAACATGACTGATAAAAGTCTGTTGAACTATTAGCCGAGGTCAGACTAGAAGTTTACATTCATGAAAAAAATGATTAACTACAGTATAGAAAATCTTGACAAAATGTCTTCCAAATCTTACTGTGATAAGTCCATATAAGGAGGCTTCTTGAGTTTCATGATGAATCTTAAGGCCATATGCAAACGTTGTGATTCTCTTAAGACGTTATATTACTGTGATATTACCTGGTTTTGAATATAAATCCTTAGGTTTTTGTTTTTGTTTGCTTTGAACAGTTCAAAGTTGTTCAAAAATTCAAAAGAGTTGAGCCCTACAGTAGGTTTTGGAGCTCTCTTTGTAGACTTCACGACAGCTGTCACACACAGATAGCACAGAGCCAGACAGAAACGGAGTGAAGAACTCTTCACTTCAGTCTCAGTATATCGGAGCACAAAGAAGCACTAGTCCTCTTTTCTTACACAAGCCACTTCAATAACTTAAAACCGTGTGATGGCTATGGTTGCAAAAGTGGACTTTGTGGACATAATCCATGGCTTATTTCCCTGCGTATGGCAACAGACGAGAGATTTATGAGTGCTGATGGTGGTTAGTGGACATTATGGGAATTCAATCAGGTGTGTGAGTGCAGCATTGATGATTTTATATGTAGCATTGATTTCTGACTCATTTGCACTCCAAAAACATATTCTTGCATCAATCACATTTTGGCCTGTGATGCAATTTTGAAGCACCTCCCACTTTCATTTAATAAAAAGCGATTAGAGGATGATAACTGAGCGTGCAGGGTTGTAACACAGGCCAGTGCTGTTGACTTATCTGGTGCAAGTTCCTGTCAGGGGGTGGAAGACTAATCCCCAGACTCAGAGTAGCACACAATGTTAGGAAGAGAGAGGGGCACTGCTAAATGAGCCACACAAACAAATGTACCTCCAAATGCAAGTAAACGGCTCTCTGTACTGTGTTTAGAACCCACCACTGTCATCCTGCAGTTGACAATCTACTGTAGTTTTATGTCTCCATAAAATGCATCAAATCAATATACTTAAATTCAGAATTCTGCTTTGCAATGATGTAGTTTTTCTCCTTTCACACTTGACAGCCCCACTGATGTCAAACTAACTGTCAGTGGTCGCACACCGGAGCTAATAGGGGCACCAGGTCCACAATCACACCTGGTTGTGGCTGACAGGCCAACAGCACAGAGGCAAAAGCAGTGGGAGGATCGTAATGGGACACAACAAAGCTATAAAAATCCTCTTTTCTGCTAGTAGCCATGACAGGAAATCCATGCACCTCAAAAGGTCAAAGGCCTCTCTAAGCAACTGATTGCAAGTGAGCAAGTACACAAAATGTGTGTAAAATCTTTGATTTTTGTGAAAGGTTGAGACATCTTTCCTACCTAATAGGAGACACTGTGCACAAATGCAGAAATTTCACAGATGAAGAACGCAAACGTTACTAATTAAAGGCAATTAAGACCTGATGCATCGTGCAGCCGCAAAGTGTCTCACACACTCTGCATTATCCATTTAACAGTTGTAATGACAGGATAACAACATGTGTGAGATGGAGGACAGGGCAGATGGGTCTTGAATTATACCACTGAATACATCTTGTCATCTCACGTCAGTAGTCTTACTGATTACTGTGCATCAAAGCTTTGAAAAGAGGAAAATGGTGTTTGGAGACAGGAAACTTAACAGTGCTGCTTGTGCAAATACTAAAAATGCAGGGAATTTGTTTCACACAGTCATGAACAGGCTTGAGGGTCCGGAGAGGTTAAGGCATACCTGGGCACTTCCCCATCTGTGAACCTAATTACCACAAACTGAAGGACAGGGGCTTGCAGTATGAGTGGTTTTGTTAGAGGGACGGTGCCAACATCAATGACAGACAGATGGACCTGAGGTTTGCACCACCTCAAACCAATCTCCCTCAAATTTCATTATAGGATTAGCAGCTGCACTGGCCCAGATATGAAGCCAAAATGAAGAGATATTGATCCAGAGACTGCAAAAAATACAGCACAGTTTGATATAGCTTTCATTTGAGACTGGGAAATATGTGGTTTAATCATCATTATGGTGAGGTAAGATACACCCACAGTGTACTGCAGTGTTCCAGATTCAATTAAAAAAAGTATATAGTATATTCTTCTTTACCCCTCTAGCCTGCAGAAACACTTTATTTTCTAAATGGAGATGATGTGGATTCAACTGCCTGTCCAAAAAACAAGTCACCACAGAAAAAAAGGGGCACACGCTCTAATATTTGGTAGGATCACTTTTAGCTTTGATTACAGCACATATTCGCTCAGGTATAGTTTCAATAAGCTTCTGCAATATCAAAAGATGTATTTCCATCCAGTGTTGCATTATTCTTCACCAGTTGATCTTGTATTGATGATGGGAGAGAGTGACCACTGCACAGAGCCTTCTCCAGCTCGTCCCAAACACTCTCACGGGGGTCCAGATCTGTAGTCGATTAGTTTCTGCTTCTCATTAGATGTTTTTTCTGCCTGATGCCAATGACCCTTCTTAAACACACAGACATCTTTTCAATGACCATGGGATTTGTCTTTCCACATGGTCATTTCAGAAATGAGAAGCCACTCTGTATTGCTGTATTTGCTTAGTTAAATCCAAGTAGTGATTTTTGTTGTTTAAACCCCTGATTGAATAGCCCACTGGTGTCCACCGGTGTCCACCGGTGTCCATAGGTTCAGATGTACACAAATACCCTGAAGCCTTCAAGTGACTTAATTTACTTAAAAAAACAATAAACCAAAAGGAACTTTGTTTGTTTCTGCGTCCATTGCTGCTGTCTTCCTCTCACAGTATGTTTTTCTCATTATTCCACATCCGAATAGCCTTCCCATGCTATACTCTAATTACACAGTAGTAGCTGTAAGGATCTTGAATCTTATTACAATGAGTCCCACAGGCAGCCCTGTGCAACCAAAGTGGCTCTGGCTGCTTTCAAATTGCCTTTTATAACAGTTTTTTCCATGGTAAAAGGCAACATGCCCATAATACAACTCTAACACAGCGTAGTCAACGACCTTTGCTTGTGTTGTGGCTCATTTCTTATATACTATTTTAAAGCAGGAACCATTACATGCGGTCTGCAAAGTCCTGGAAAATCTACCAGACATCATCTTTTCTAAAGCATCCAACCAGCTATATCTGTGCTTGGGCACTTTGTTTTTGAGTGGACTATCTACTTATTAGAGTAGACTCTTGTTTTTGCAGCACTTAAGCCCCTAGCAACTGGAGAAGTATCTAACAACAGACAATTACAAGAGAGCAGATGATCTTTTTCTGTCCTCCTCGAGTCTCATCAACAGCAAGATGACCTGGTGAGTCACACATCTTTTAGCTATATTTTTTCTTTGTTTAAAGAGAAAGATGTAATCGTATTCTTTCTGTGGCATCAAGCTAACAAAATAACATAAGCAAACCAAACAGAAAAAAATTTATTCTTAGTGGTCAAAATGGATGTTGAAGCACAACTCAAAAACAAGGTTTTAGATGCATAACTGATTTCTGTGGATACAGACAAAATCTTCCAAGTCACTGCTGCCTCATACTTTCTTAAGGGATTCTCAACTGGTCCAAACAGGACCTTCATCAACACTCTCTTTCCTGACATGGCTCTCAGTGGATCAGGCTGGCTGCAGCAGTGGAACGCCTCTCCCCCAGGAGCATGCAGCTGTGTGGCTAATCATGGTAGTAATTGGACTATACTCAGCATCCTGGGCATGCTTGTTAAGTTAGGGCACAGTCTGTGTTTGAGGCAAACTATATACTTTCATAAACCATAGTCCATGTACAGTCAATGAGTGCCACAGATAAAAGGAGGAAGCACTGGCATACATGTTCAGGTTCTAGAGTTCAAGAAATATCCAGATGCAATATTAATCTCATTACTTAAAGTCCTTTCAATTGACAACAATCAAGTCTTTGGTGTTGAATAATGGCACCACTTTCTGAAGCTATTTGGAAAAAAATATTTCACTTTTGTTTATTTCTGCTGACAGAGAACACGTTGAACCTTGTGACCTTGAGTTTTTGTTTCATGTGGATAGGCCCAGTAATTTCAAAGATATGAACCATAAACCAGGTCAACAAATCTGCAATCTGACAGTTAAACAGCAAATTCTACCATAGAATTCTGACCTGGCTCAGATCAGTAACATGAAGCCTATTGAAACCAGCTTCTAAGGAAAAAACAAAAGTCTTCCACATTAAATCCTTGTGATCAAAAGCAGAATTACTTTTCGTTTAGTTTAGTTTCGTATTAGTATGTGTGGATGTGTGGATTCAAGGTAAAATAACTTGTTTCCACTGGAGAATTTAAATAAGCATCCTACTATATGCAACACAGAGTAAAAGAGAAGAGAAACTTTCTTTATGGCGGAAAAGAAAAGGCTTTCCCTGCAGAGCTTTCCTGTGGAGAAGGCAATTTTCTAAAGAGATGGATCAGTGAATAGGCCTTGAGCCACTATGACAAGCAAATGTTTGGTTGGTACTGAAAATGTAGCATCATTTGGTTTGGTAATATGATGACAGGAGATGGCAAGCAATTAGTCGGCATAGATAATATTTAAATGTGTTGTGATTCATTCACACCTCTCCGGCTGTTAAAGACTGCTGCCATTCTACTGTCTTGGCAGGGCTTTTCCAGTCATTTAAGTTCACAGATATTTCACCAGGGTGCCAGCGACTTCCCCTGATGTCACATTGCACATGCAGAGAATCTCCCATAGTTTCTAAATCATGACATGACATGCACAGCTGAGCGGGCTGTCTGTCCTCTTCAGCCCGCTTCATTCTCACCTCCTTCCCTGGGGCGCCACACACCAGCTGGAACACATTTCATATACGCAGATGCAACAGCGCTGCATCAAAGAAGAAATTCAAATATAATGCTGCGTACTTGTCCAAAGTTCATTCATTCAACTGAGACTTATTTTAAATTTTGTTAATTGTAAACTGTAATATTGATTGTTTATATCTGTTTAAAACTAAAGCTCATAAAAGTTGATTTAGCATAATCTGTTTCCAAAGTTAAACAATGATGATCCACTGTATTCATTATCAATAACCTTGAATAGATTTTGCTTGCTTGCTGATAAAATACATAATATACAACATTATAAAGCAGGCATGAAGGTTATTTTGAGTTTTGGTTTTAAAGCATTTATTTTTGCCCTGATAATTAAGCTAACCCAGTTTATTTTACATACATTTACATATTGTGTAAATTGTAAATCCCAAACCAAATTTCATTGAAGCCATTTCTGTTTTGTCCCATTATTTTTAATAACCAGTTTACCAACCAAGATTTTTTTAATTTGGCAATGATTTGAAAATATATTGGCAATACCAAACAAAACTGAAGCTTTAATAACCTAAAAACAGTATGTTTTGTATCTGTATTGCTAAATGCTAATAAAAATGTTAAGCAGAAAGACTGTCCTGCTCTGCTCCAGTCTGCTTCTCTCCACGCTTCTCCTCTCTTCTCCTCTCTTCTCTATCAGGACAATCACAGTTATGGAAAGCAGGTTATGTGCCTTCTTCTGTTCATATTTCAAATCAAATATCATTGACGCATGTTTAAAACTGCGTGTGTCACCTCTGATCAATTGCGATTATCTGCACAATTCATTAATTAATTAAGACTCATGCTCGGATTTAGCTTAAGAATATAGCGGCTCGTGTTATTGTGGTTCATGTGTTGATTTATGAGCTTTTGCTTCCTGTTTCCCCTCACTCATGGCTCATCACAAGCGCTCTGAGAGAGGGAAAGGCCAGGCTTTCCACAGCTGTTCGCTGGGTAACGCCACGCCCCCTCAACCCAAACACATTTTTTTAACAAATCATTGCATGAATTTCGATTGTTTTCTATCAAAAAAACTTAAATAGCATTCTATTGAATAGTTTTTTCATGAATCAATAAATGCCTATTTGTCTTCATTCTAAAGATTCCATCAGCCAAGACACCCCTTTAAGAAAGCCCCATCTACTGTACAAGGTGTGGCAAGGACAATACAACTTGACTTATTACCTCTTGGCTGTTTTAAAAAGCTCTTATAATATGAGCTTAATCTATTCTTCTACTTTTGTTGTTTTATAAATGCATTTGGAAAGGGCACAGAGTTTATGTGCATGTAAAGTGACCAAAACAGTATCAGCCACCATAGATTTTGGATGTGAAATCAGAATCAGAATCAGAAAAGGTTTATTGCCATTGTCAATGAACAGAATTCACAAACATAGGAACTTGTTTTGGCGTTAAGGTGCAACATAAACATTGGCACTGATCAATAATAAAAACAACATATATGAAATCAAAAGGGCATGCATTAAGAAATCATTTAAATGTACTATAGTATAAATAAAAATAGGCTTATTATGTACACAAGAATTTACAGTTAAATGTACAGATGTGAGTGCAGAAAGTGATTGATTGAATTGTAGTTAAAGTGACAGGTGTTTAAGAAGTGTTCATGAGTCCAACGGCAGAGGGAAGGAAACTATTCTTGTGGCGGGAGGTTCTGGTTCGGATGGACCGTAGCCTTCTGCCCGAGGGGAGTGGTTCAAATAGTCAGGGGTGGAAGGGTCGGCTGTGATCCGACCTTCTCATCCCAGAGCCCTGGAGACGTACAAGTCCTGCAGAGATGGAAGTCTGCAGCCGATCACCTTCTCAGCAGAACGCACAATGCACTGTAGTCTCTGTTTGTCTTCTGGCTGTGGCTCCAGTGTGCCACACGGTGATGGAGGAGGTGAGGATGGATTCAATGATGGCCGTGTAAAACTGCACCATCATCTGCACTGGCAGCTTGGCTTTCCTCAGCTGCCGCAGGAAGTACATCCTCTGCTGGGCCTTCTTGATGAGGGAGCTGATGGAGGGCTCCCACTTGAGGTCATGGGTGAAGGAAGCGGAAGGAGTCAACAGTGGTGATGGGGGAGTCTGTCATGATGAGGGGGGGCTGGGGGGCTGTGACTCTCCTAAAGTCCACAATCATCTCCACTGTCTTCTGGGCGTTGAACTCCTGGTTGTTACCGCTGCACCAGGACACCAGCCGGTCCACCTCCCTCCTGTAGACAGACTCATCCACGTCCGAGATGCGCCTGATGAGGGTGGTGTCGTCCGTTGATCAGTTTTATGGAGTCGTGGCTGGAGGTGCAGCAGTTTGTGTACAGGGAGAAGAGCAGAGGAGAAAGTACACAGGCCTGTGGACCTCCTGTGCTGATAGTCCGAGTGTCTGAGACATTCTTCCCCAGCCGCAGGCACTGCCTCCAATCCGTCAGGAAGTCAGTGATCCACCTGCAGGTGGATTCAGGCACGTTGAGCTGGGAGAGCTTGTCCTGGAGCAGAGCAGGGAGGATGGTGTTGAATGCAGAGCTGATGTCCACAAACAGGATCCTGGCCAGGCGCTCAAACGACTTCATGACTACAGACGTCAGCGCCACAGGCCTGTAGTCATTAAGACCAGTGATCCTGGGCTTCTTGGGGACAGGAACAATGATGGACGACTTGCAGCAGGCTGGGACGTGGCATGACTCCAGGGGGGTGTTAAAAATGTCTGTGAAGACAGGGGACGCAGTGTCTTAAGGTGGTAGGAGAAACACCGTTTGGGCCAACAGCTTTTCTGGGGTTGGATTTCCGAAATAGTCTGTTTACATCCTGTTCCTGAACTGAGAGAGTAGTGGGGGACGTGGGGGGGACCAGGGTTGGGTTGGCAGAGGTGGCCACCATGGGGGGAAAGTGTATTTACTGTGCAACCTTCATTTACTAACTCTATCTTCACAGTCAGATGTGGCAAATTTGCCTTCACACTTTTCCATTTGGTGAGTTTCCTTTTCTAAAGCTTTTAAAAGTCTGTAACTTTATCATTTCTGGGTCTTTGACTCAGAATAAATACTGGATTTAAATGACAGATATTATGCAAAATTGATCATTTTTAGCTTTTATCATTGTTCCCTCATCAAAAACATACCTGGAGTAGCATTTAGTTTCATTCGCGCAAGTTTGATGAATCCTGTTTCCTCTCGCCTCCGAGCGTCAAAAACACTCCGATAACTGTCGTTTTCTCGATCTGTGACGTGGCTCTGAGAATCTTTTCTGCTGTTCATGTGTTTCATTACTGGAACGTAATATTGTCTGAATTGGTATTGGCTGATACCGATATTACACAATGATGTGAATAATCGCCCGATACCAATACTGGGCATCTCTAGAATAAAGTTTAGCAACTGAATGTCTAATATCTGGAGCCTTCATAGTGTTGCAGGAAAACAGGGCACAAGGTGAAGATGAGTGGCATTAACAGATAGTGGAAACACAGTAAGATGTAGAGAAATGTCTGTTTTTCCAACATATCACTATGACTGAGGAAAAACATGATTAGCTATCAGCTACGTGTTAGACACATGTTGCACAGTAAACAACTTACCTTAAATGTCAGGACTCATTCATGTTCCACTTGCTTGTCTCCCTTTGGAAGAAAACACATGAGTATGTGAATGTTTCTTTGTTGATATTTTTGTCATTTTAAATATGGATAATAGAATCTGATGCATACATGTAACTTCACAACTTTCTAAAGTGCCCTGGTTTATGATGACTGGGCCTATCCAAATGAAACAAAAACCGGCACAAAGTTTAAGGTTTGGCTTCAGTTCACCAACAGCACAGATTACCGTATTTTCCGGACTTTTAGCCGCTCCCCTATATAAGCCGCATTTGCTCTATTTTTAAAAAAACGATAATAAAACAATACATAGGCCGCACCTTTTGTATAGGCCGCAGAACTCTTTCCTTGACTTTTGGCATCGCATGAGCTCGTCCCGCTGTCCCCTCCAGCGTCTCACCGTACATTCATTGATGTTAAGCTTGCGTGCAGCCGCGCGGTTTCCTAGCAAGATCGATGGCCTTCAGCTTAAAACTTGCTTCATACGAACTTCTTCGTTTGGGTTCCATAATGATGGGGCAAGAATTTGAAAATAATTTATAGTTGGTAATTTGTCGTCCGTGTTCTATTTGCTAGCTGAATAAAAAAGCAACATCTGCTTCTTTGCTTAACTTTTCTGTAGTTTTGATTCTAATTCCGGTTAGTTCGCCCCTAGCGGTGAAAGAAAAAAACCACAGAAAAGCCGCAGCCTCTAAATAAGCCGCATGGCTCAAAACATCTGACAAAAGTAGCGGCTTATGGTCCGCAAAATACGGTAACCAGATTCCCAGAGTATACAGTGGCTTCAAAAAGTGATGGCATAATTTAAACACAAAACAAAAGATTAATATATCAAGTTTGTGGATCTGATCTCTAACAAATACAAATCTGGTACAACATTTTTCTGCTTGTATATCTCAAAAACACTGAATCGCCCTTCGAGTTGCACTCCATCTGAAATTACGACATGAAATAATTCTAGAATGTGAATGTAACCCATAGAGGTTATGCACTGACATAATTTTCAATTGAAAAATCCCCCTCAACATTTTAACTGAGTGGCACTGAGAGCCAGAATTATGGACAGCACAATTGATCAAATCTGTTTCTTTGCTCTTTTTTTTTTTAGCCTAGTTTTTATCAATAGATCTTTTGTTTCACTCAAATTTACTCCATGGGCAAATGGAAACCGAAAGTACTTTCGTTGTTGCTCCGACGGAGCTACCTTGTTTGATAACTGTAGCAGGAGATAAAGGGCACTTTAACTCACCCCACAACAATTAATTTCCTCAACAAACAGGCTCAGAAACATCTTATTTAAGGAGGAAAAGGTAATTAGTTCAACAGTGTATGATCACAAAGTCTGTATCAGTAAATGTGAGCGTAGCTGTTAATCTGGTTTTCTATTTCTGCCATTTACTTTATTTTCTTTATTTAGATGTCAGGTACAAACTAAATACTAAGCAGAGCCTTAGACTTTTACATTTGTATTAGACTGTAGCAGCTATGTTTTGAGCTCGTACAAGAGATAGTTTAATTACTCATCAATGACACTCAAACAGCCACTCGAGACTAAAAGTCAGAAAGTTGTGATGTCATTGGCACAACCTCTATAACCTCTATTGATATTTTGCAGTGACACAACATTTAGGTGAGGTAGTAATGTTTGTGTCCGTTAATAAAGCTCCAGCACTTGTCGTCACACTACCCCAGCATGCACCACCAAACTCTAACTCCACACTGGCAGGGAACACTGAACACACAGTTAAATTAATAGCGTCAGCAGCAAGAAACTTTATCACAGTTTAAAAATTGTGGATTATTTTTGCATCGCATCTGGATGTACAATTTATCATTGCGCAGAAGAAAGACAGGGCCTTTTACTGGATTAACAAAACTCCAGATTGACGAGAGAAGTGGTCTGTACTTTTCACATTAATGAAAGTACAGATTGTTTTTCTAAAAACAGAGTCCAGATGACTACAACTGAATCTTTGTGGACAATGGAACACTCCTGGACGAATGAGGGATTACACAGAAAGTACAAATATATTTCTGCAATAATTTGGGTTTTCATTTAGCGAATGATTTAACCATCGACTCAAAATCTTTAAGTTTGTGTCTTGGTGATACTAATAATTATAAATAATGAATTAAGCAAAAGAGAATAGTTTAAAGAGAAAAGATCACAAATACTTTTCAAAAACACTGTTAACATGCCGTTTTGTACAAAAGATACACGTTAGATAGTACACAAACTTTTTCACAATTTTTTCAAGCTCACATCAGTATAATTGTCAATATCAATATCAGATTTAGCATGTAATCTCTGTGATATAAACTCTTTAAACACACACTAAAGTGATGGTCGGTAATATTTAATATAATTCGTTTTGTAAATGTATTGTAATTTACGGCTTGGACAAACATAAACTCCAAAAGTAAAATTTCAGGCTCCTTGCTATTAATTAGTTTCTTCATGCCGTATGGCGTTCTCTACTAACTAGTGGTCTATTTAAATGATTAATTAAATCAATTAATTGCAGAATTATTATTATAATATATTAACGAGAAATCAATAACGCTAGATATCTATAGAAACCTAAACAATGTGCTTTCATGTTATAATAACTTAACTAGCTATTAACTTTTAACTTAACTATTAATTGCATAATTGAAACGCTTAAATTGGCTGTATTATGACTGAATACAAAAGCGATGCAATTGTTAGCATAGCATGTCAGCAGATGGACCACAGTATATTAACGTTAGGTGTTTAGATTTTCAGCAAAAAGGCGAGTGTGAGTGTGATCATTCTAACTTGTGACGTTAATGTTATTTGAGACTAGTAAGTAATGAGTTCACAACACACTTTACACACGTTTCTATTTTTAACATTTAGCGACATTTAGCTCTATGTGTCTAGTGCTGATGCCCATGGCTGTGCTCATCCTTTCTTTACTTTTGAATCTTCGTATTGCATTTTGAACGTGTCCTTTAAAATTCGTTTCCCCCACATACATTTGTATTTGTGTTATCTATAAATTCAATTGTTCTTCATGAAACTTACCGCACCCTCATCCTTGACTGTAACTTACATCGTCCCATGGCCGAGCAGCAACACGCGCAGCGCCAGATCTTCCCCTTGGCCAAGCTCTCTGACCGAAGTAAGTTTGAAAGCGTTTGTGAGATTAATGACTGCTTTTTACAGATGTATGTATGTATTTTAAGACGAATGAAAACAATGTTGTACGGTGCCATCCGGTGGTGGAGTGTTTACAGCGGCAGCACTTATGCCAGGCTCCATGTGCAGCGCGCAGCGTCATGAGTTCAAATCCCTGCCGTTACAATCTGCATTTTCTTCATCCTCTCATCACATTTCACTCTAAACTGTCCTGGCTGATAAAGCTTTCAGGCCAGAAATCCTTTTTTAAAAAAAGTATTGAGCTCGTCCATCATATATCAAGACAAAAGAAGGTTAAAAGTTAAAAGTTTCCCCACTCGTCCAAGCAGCCTAGTATCTTCAGTTTTGGCGCCGCTTTCCAACTTTACCTTACTTTGGCTTTATTGAGGGAAAAGATTAATCTGCCCCCAAAAATATATGCAAATTTCCTGATTTTATCTTCATTCCTTTTTTATTTTTATTGTTTTACAGTAGGCTATAACCTTTACCTTTTTGCATGTTGCGGTGTCTCCGAGAGTTGTCTTCAGAGCCATTACAGATAAAACACCTAACAACAGTAACACCCACACACACAGCAATGCATTACAGCATATTTTAACATTTATCCTTTAAATGCAACATACAGGGGGAAGATACTCAAGTGTTCTCCTGATAATCATTTATAGCTTCATGGCATGGGGTAAAGTGCTGTTATAATCAGCAGCAGCATTTTGCCTTTCAAAAACCCTCCAGACCAAGCCGCAAACTCCATTAACTTGTACATGCACAAGATACCATGCACTTTCTGTAGCTGTGCCATATACATGCCACCTGACATGGGAGATAACACGTTTTTCTTTAGGCCTAAGTGCATCTGTAGACCAAGGTCCAGTATTAACCCAAGACAACAAAAGAACTTAATCCTTACTCGATGTTGTGTCTAGGGGGACTTGAAAAGTCCTTGACAATTTACAAAAGCTTTAATGTTGTTCATACAGCTGGTTTATCTGAAAGGAAGGGATGTTTTACTGTGTTAATCTGTCGTGTTTCTGATTGTGCCCATGCAAAACTGTTAATGCTCCAATGTAGGCGAACAAGGCCTAAAATACCAAACGCTTTGTGCACTGTTCACAATGGAGAAAGCAGATTTGGATTATTCCTCTCCATCCTGCACCTTTCTGTGAGAGATTTATGGAGTTGGCGCATGCAGTAATTCTCTATTGTGGATGTTCAATAATTCATTGAGACACTCTTTTAAGATTATGGGGAGAGACTGGTAATTGTCCAGCTGCACACTTCCCTTTGCCACGTTTCCTTTGTTTGTATGTGTATTCACCCCACATACAGCATCAAGGTGATTTGTTGATTTATGAAGTCAGAGAATGATTCGCCCTCTTAAAGCTCAGTGAGGAATATTAACTAACCAGTGTTTTTAAAAGACAATGTAGGATGATGTTATCCCTTTAATACCCTTTCCAGTACGCATTTGTCATAAATGGACAAGCTGATTTAAATTAAGAAAAGCATTCTCATTCTATGGTCGAGGATTTACTCCATGTTCGTTGCACAAATGCACCATTATAATGATCATTCAAGCTATTTAAGCAGGACAAAGAATTACTGAAAGAGGAGTTTAACTATTTTCAAAATTTCACAGAAAACCATTCTTAGCCTGTGTTTGTAAACCCTGTATAATCTTAATTAAATTACCCCAATATAAGAAAACGTAGCAGTAATCAAAAAGTAACTGAATGCAGAAATACTTTCCTGATACTTGAAAGTAGTTTAAATAGTACTAAACCTAGAGATATAGTGTCAGGTATTTTCACACACTCAATAACAGTCTAAGTTTGAGACTCTCTTTATGCACGCATGTGTTGTGTGCTGAAGTAGTCAGTAGAAAATTATTTAAATTAATCTAAAATAAAAGATATAAACTCCCACAATCTTTAATTAGTCATCCTCTAAGAAATTAAAAGTAGTTGATACAGTATAGTGTATATTTGCAACTCTTACATTAACAAAAGCTGCACTTAAATGCTGTTATCATCTGAAATGCAAGGGCATAATGCTTAGACAGGACTTTTATGAGCATACAGTAAAGTGCACACCCTAACTTTGTTCAATGTTTTAAAGCCTCTCTGCTTGTCCTAGGACTTCACTCACCGAAATGCTGTGTTAAATGATAAATGACTTCAGGAACAAGCAGTTAGCCTGCAAAGGAGAGAGATAGTGTACCCTTGCATAGCCTCAGCCTCAACTCACCTCAGTCTTGGCCTTGTCTCGTACCAAATGTAAACGTGTAAGAAAGAAATGCAATGTAACTTGATTAGGCAAAGTGAGAGGAATTTGTCTGTGCCAACCCTCTGGGAAAAACCTGCGTCATGTATCGTGGTGCAGGTGCGTGTGTGCAGACCTTTTAGTGTATTTACTAGACAGCTGCTTAGAGAGCCATAAAGAATTTAATTGCCTTTGCAACGAGCGAGGAACCTACTGTATGACACACAGCTTGCCCTTAATAATACAGCCGAGTGTGCAAAATCAGAAGGTTTTTAGATGTAAATTGATTTCTTGCAAGACTCTATGGCTCTAGAGTTACATCAATATGTAAGCTGACGGTTCATAAATACTTGTTATAATTTATTCAATGCATAGGTTTTTAAAAAAAATATCCGTTGTCCTTGGATGACCGCATCTACTTTTCCGTGTGTTTGGGGTGTGCAGTGGCTGAGAGCTGAGCGATGCCTGGACTAATTTTAGGAGGCCAATGTGTGACTGAGGTGTGATGCTTATCTGGGCTCAGGGAATAGCACTGACGGGTCTTTTCAATTGGACAAAGCTGTTTGGACCAGGGACATGTAATAGAAGCTAAATAAATCACTGCATTATTATCATATAAATGGGGATTTAGATTATGTGAACAAATTATTTTAGCAAATGTAGCTGCAATGTTTGCAGCTGATTTAGCTCATTGCAGACCTAGAACATTTTCCGGATTGGTTACCTAATGGTTCAAAGTGCATCCATCACATATGTAGATCAAGCATACAGCAACCTATTTTTAATGGTTGTCTTATTTGTCATGAGATTTTGTTAGAACAAATATATATATATATATATCTTTACACTAGTCACTACAGTTTTGTCATTGACCCACTTTCTATTTCTATACAGTCCTCTTTCCATCATTCTTATGCTTTATACTTGGTGTATTGCTTTTAGGCAAATGCATGTTTCACATTGTACTAAAAATCCATTTGCTTCTCCACAGATTGAAGAGATCATCACAAGAATACAAGATGAGAAAGCAGGAGGCGTGTCCATCAGAACTGTCAAAAGTTTCCTCTCAAAGATTCCCAGTGTTGTATCAGGTAAATGCAGTGCATTTGTAGTGCTCTATGCATAGAGCAAGGAAAGATTGTGCAATGTGTTTTGTAAAATGACTTGTTTCGTATGTGTGCTGTCTCTCTCAATGAGAAGGCTTGGGGACAAGTTGAAGAATCAGTAAAGCAAATATGACCTTTCGGGCTTATGTAAATTGGTGGTACTACAGTTACAGGCAGATGATGTCTTTGCTGATAAGATCTGGGCTTGTGAGAAAAGAGCCTGCGGCCCTACACTGCCCCTGTCAGGAGTTAAAGGCAGCTTTTCTCTTCTTCTTGTTTTGTCTGTAGCCTCACTGTATTTTCTGTTTGTGTGTGATATGAGTCATTGCTGGGCTGGGACTGCTCCCTCTCTGCCAGGAGCTTTCTCTGAGTCACTTCTTCACATGGCTCCCTGTGGCCCCGGGGCCACTGCTTTGTGCTGCCAAGCTTAGACACACAGCCAAATGTTGTGCTGTCCAGGAGAGAAGGCTGCAGACTGTGTGTTATGTGACATATGCAGATACGAAAGACCTACCGCTTCAGATAGACTTTTTTTTTTAGTTAATTACAATGTTGAAACTCATGCATGTTTTCATTTGTCCCACAGGGGCAGACATTGTGCAGTGGCTGATGAAAAACTTGAACATTGAGGATCCAGGTATGTATGTCAGCTCAGAAAGTTCAATTGGAGAAAAAACACTCTGATTTGTGTGATTCGTTTTAATGCCAAAAGCTGAAGCCATCCACCTGGGAAGCCTCATTGCTGCACACGGCTACATCTTTCCCATCTCCGACCATGTTCTGACACTCAAAGATGATGGGACCCTTTACCGTTTTCAGGTGGGAAGTAACACTCACAGAGCTGTCCTGTTGTCTTAAGTGAAGTAATGTCTGATGGTAGTTTATCAGAGGAAGCGTTTATTGCATGGTGCTAATGAACAATCCTAGCTAAGCCTATTACTCATCCCATCAAGGTCGATAGTGAATATCCCAGCTGGATGCTGCCTTAATCAGGAGGTGGGCTGCAGAACAGGGCCTTTGGGCCAGTCTCTTGTCAAAGGGGATGTTTTTTCCTGCTCTTTCTGATCCAACACGAAGTTTGACAGGTCGGTGTGATGGCTAAGGGCTCTTCCATGACTCATTACCATGACTGGGCCATTAGCATCTTAATCCAACCAGCTGCAGTCTTCAACCGTGACTTTTTAGGGAGGCACTGAGGCTGCTTTTTGGTGGCTTTATTTGTTTCGCCCAGTTAGACTCTTCCTCTCTCTATAACAATCTCTCAATACCTTCAACTTCACCTCCACTGCTCAAGATTAAAAGCCACTATTGTGCGGCTCAAGGAGGCCAGCGTGTGTCACACTTGCTCATTCAGCACAGGCTAAAAATATTCCCTCTGATGTTGTTGTGACGCAACAGGCAAGCGTCATCAGAACCTCACAGAGCATTTAAAATGTACTGGCCACAATCCACTGTCGTGCTCGTTGTAAGACTCTGACATGGGAACTTTCACTCTTATGTCTAAAAATAGATACTACACTGAACACAAGAAAACACTCAATAGCTGTTACTAGCAAGTCATTTGTGCACGCAGTGATTGACGTATTAGCCTGAGTGAGCGTTACAGTGTTGAACAAGAATAAGCTGTCCTCTCATAGTTATTATTATAGATTTTTAGGCTAATTACTGTTTAAAAATATAGTAGAGACTACCAAGTTCTAATTCTGAACCCCTATTAAGAATGCATGATAGATGTGAGTGATCCATAATGAATAGACTTGGGAATGAACTTTGAATGTGTAATATCAATTACGAAAGACAATTAAATATGGATAAAGCGAAATGTAGCTCACATTGGTCTCAAAAATGACCATTAAACATATTTGACAGTAAACCTCGGAGCTGAAGTAATCCCTTTTTAGACACCGTTGAACTGGACTGTACTCAAATATATATATATATATATATATATATATATATATATATATATATATGAGAGTAATAAAGAGAGCAAAAATAAATAAACACATTCTGTTGTTGCTTTGTAGTCTCCATACTTCTGGCCTTCAAACTGCTGGGAGCCTGAAAACACAGACTACGGTGAGTCACACACTGTACATCTGTTACCTCTGCTCTGAGCTGCTCATGTCCCCTTATTCTGGGACACAGCTGTATATCTCCTGTGTACTGCCACTCAGTATTGATCTGCGGGGCCATTCCCTGTAATGTATCTGGCCCTGAGGCACACAGCCGTAGAAGATCCTATGGGATGAGATTAGCCTAACAAAATAAGGAGCGACTCACTGATATATGGACAGTCACATCTCTGGCTTTCTGCATGGCATTTACTCTAGCCTGGTTATTTGTGGGGACAACACGCCCGCCTGCTGTACCGGTGCCTACGGAACATTCATTAGTGTTGGTTCACACAGCTGAGACCCCCCGTCAAATGTTAACCATCCCTCATATTGTGTGTTTGCAAACAAGATGGCTTTGATTTTATATTGCAAATCTTTTTTTCTTTTCTTTTTTTCCACCAGCCATTTACCTTTGTAAGCGAACCATGCAGAATAAAGCCAGACTTGAGCTAGCTGATTATGAAGCTGTAAGTACACAAATAATTTCCTTTTTTTCCTTTCTTAGCAATTTCATTTCAATTTATTCTAGCATGTGTGGCTCAAAAATAATCCAAAACTTTGGCTCTTGGCACATCAATGAAATCCTTGTTTCACGATAGAAATCCACTGTGCTGTAATATTTTAATGTTTTTGTCCATGAAACTTCCTTTTTTTTTCTCCAATTTAGGTCATTTAATGCCCCCCAGGCCTTTGAACTCACTGTTTCATGCCCACTACAGTCTCCTTTTTTCCTTTTGGTAATACGGTCACTGTATTGTATCTTCTTTGACAGATGCTTTCTTTGCCAATAATTTTATAATCAACATGATGACTTATGTGTGTGTGTGTATATATATATATATATATAATATATATATATATATATATATACATCCCAAAAAAAAACATCAGGTATTAGGAAAATATTTTAAAATGATCATGATTTGCAACACGTCTGCTTGTTATTTCTGGGTAGCTTTTTGGGACTTTATATTTTGTCCATCCAGTTAGTTTTCTACATCTATTTTTAAATTAGTAAAAAAAAAAGATGTTTTGTTTTTTTTTTTTTTTTTTTACTTGACTTGACAAGCACACATCTAATTTACAGCTCTAACGCATCACTTCTTTTCACACATTTTTATGACTAACAGCAAAGTTACACAGTTATACCAAATTTAATTACTTGAGCAAAAAACCTTGAAACTTAAAACTGCATCTTTTCTTTCCTTTTCAGGAGAACCTTGCGCGGCTGCAGAGGGCTTTTGCCAGGAAGTGGGAATTTATTTTCATGCAGGCTGAGGCTCAAGTCAAGTGAGTATGCTGAAGTAGAGAAGTAGAAGCACCACCTCCAGATGTCCTAACCTGACAATCAGAATTCCCCTCTTCACAAACTCTTCCCCAATGGTTCAAGCTCTGGAGTGTTTCGTTTTTTCCCCTCCCGTGACAAGAAAGTGTGTCAACGTGTTATGTCACTTTGATGGTAGGTCAGAGATAATTAGAGGGTTATACTTAGAAGATATTCCCTGAAGAAGTTGGGCATGACTGGACCATGTCTATAGAAGACTCCCATCTGGTGGCGAGCCAGTGTAAACACATGATTTCATCCAGAGGGGAAATTGTGTCTGTATTATCTAGTTATTTAAAGACTTTTCTGATGGCTGCTTTCTCTGTGGAAATGACTGCTTTGTCTAGACACATCTATAATATGGCATTAGACTTATTTATGTCGGTGTTTAGGTGTTTTCGCTGCTCAAAAATACATAGAATAGCATGCATTCTTACGGTGAGCGAGCTCAAATCTCCACAGATGTAACCGTACTTTGCCTGGTGGTCTCATGGAAATGCTGTACTGTGGAACATTCAGCTTGATTGGGACAAGCTGGTGACATACCCTCCACCAGAAAAGTTATATTGTGTACTTTCAAAACTAAAATGAGTGGAGAACAAAAGTATACAGCACATTTTATAACCAATGCCAGTATTACCATTACTGCCCCGAAAATTAAAATGATGCTATTACTTGAGCTTGTGTAGTAATCTTGTCTGATTTGAAGATATTGTGGCTTTTTCACCCATCTGGAAAAAACAAGGTGTTTTACGCGTTGAAGTAACATCTCTGACAGGAAATGTACTTACAGAGCACTTAAAAAACACTTTATGTAATTTCTAAAGCTGTATCTGTTTTTCCAGTGGTGAATAATGGGAATAAAAAGAGGTACTGCTATTTTAGCTCTGGGCAGTAAACAATGTGATCTGTAAATGTCAGTTGCGTAAGACGTTTGTCCCACCAGAGGCAAAAGCAGGCGCTGCATGTCAATTGGATCAGACAGGTGAAGCCCCTGTGTGGCTGTGGGCCCTGTCTGTTGGATTTGTTTGCGTGGGAAAGTGTCAGCCGTCCATCTGAGACCACTGTATTTGACTTAGAGCTGTTTGTCCTACTCATGAGTGAGCTATGACTTATGTCCATAGAATCGACAGGAAGAAGGACAAGGCAGAAAGAAAGATCTTGGACAGCCAGGAGAGGGCATTTTGGGACGTCCATCGGCCAGTGGTGAGTTAAGAAATGGAGTACTTTTTCACACAAGAAATTATACTGAAAAGAAAAGATGTTGTCACACAATTGGAAGGAGCTGAAGGTGGCGAGCAAATATGACTGTTATGTGGCTGCACTATTATATTCCAACAGTTGCTGACAGCCTGAAGGATTAATTGTTGTTAAACAGATTCAGATTGTGTGCGAGTCACTTTGCATATGAGCATCCTTGAGGCTGGCTTGGTTGAATACTGTAGCATTACAGTATTGTATTGTAAATCTGAAATCAGGCAGACGAAACAGTGTTATCTGACACAAAAACGTGCTGCCTCTTGCTTCTTCCTACAGCCAGGCTGCATCAACACAACTGAGATGGACATCCGCAAGTGCCGACGAGAGAAGAACCCACACAGGGTGAAGAAGGTGAGGAAACAAATCAGCAGGGTGCAGCAGGGTATGATTGAGTGACTGCTTCACTCAGTCATACCAACTTGTCAATGACTGATCTAGTCGGATCTTGGAAGCTAAGCTGGGATGGGTCAAGTTAGCACATTGATGGGAGACCACTGGAAGGGGCCACAGGTAGTGCACTGTTGTTTTGCCCTTGGGCAAGACACTTCACCCACCTTTCCAAGTACTCTGGCGTATGAAAGAGAGTGTGAACTTTGGTAACTTTGTTCTTTTCATATCCCATTTAATATTTTTTATCTAATGGGAAAATAATTAGTTCTGTGACTATATTGTCATATTGGAGATCATATTACAAATAAAAACTTTGGACAACACAATATGAATATAAAATAAAATAAGCATATAGTATATTATCGCAAAAAGTGGACTGGACTTACTCTAACTCATTTTAACAATTTTTTTACTTGAATCATAGGCATAAATTACACAAAAAATGTCACAATCTAACTCCTCAATAATGCTATCATAGATATTATGTCTGTTTTTGCACACTACAACTGTACTAAAAATATTATGAGCAGAAGAAAGGACAATTAATTTGTGTCTTGATTATTTCCAGTCCGTGTACGGCGTTCCAGAGGACGGCCAGAGCCAGCCCAGTCCAGTGCACATCAGCTCACAGCCGGCCCGGAAGCCCACAAGAGAGGACGTGCAGAAAGAAGTAAGTTACTGTATATAGTCTGAAAGTCTGGCACACTTCTCCACAGGCTATTACCAGCAGCTTCCACCGCTCATCCATCACAACACACACAGACACCTGATGATTTCATCTCCTCTTTCACCTCTTCATCAGATTTCCTTCCTGAACATCCAGCTGGACAGACACTGTATGAAGGTGTCCAAGGTTGCAGACAGTCTGATGAGCTACACCGAGCAGTTCATGGAGTATGACCCCCTTGTGTCTGTGCTGGAGCCCTCCAACCCCTGGATCGCTGATGACACTACCTTCTGGGACATGGAGGCCAGGTGAGGCTAGAGCAGCTTGGGTTTTCACCAGACATGGGGCAGGTCAGATAATGGGTAAAGGACCAAACATTTCCAGAATATGTCAGTTTTTGTTGAATCATAAACAAAAGTGGAAAGTGCATTTATAAAGGTTGCTTCTATTTTTTACTGTGTTGGATTTTACAGTAAAGAGCCTAACCAGCAGCGAGTCAAGAAATGGGGCTTTTCTCTGGAGGAAGCGCTCAAGGATCCAGCCGGACGAGACATGTTCCTGAAGTTTGTGGAGTCAGAATTCAGCTCAGAGAATCTCCGGTAAAAGAAGTTTCTTTTGTGCACTGTCCCTGTACAAAAAAGCATACATAACATGATCAGTGAGGGGGCTTTAGACCCATAATTAAGTAAATAGGTCTAGAAGTTCTGTCATTATTACTTTGTCATCAAATAGTTTAAAGAAATTCATTTGTAATAAGTAAATATCAATCATAAAACAATACATAAGAAAGCAAATATTGCTTTTTAACAGATACCTGTTTCCCAAATGGTTTACATTGTGATAAGAGGTGGGAGGTATATTGAGAAATATATAGTATCAAAGTTGTTGTTTGGGGGATATGTGAAATTAGAATATCGAGCATTTCTATAATTAAAAAACAAAAAGCTAAAGGACCTGATAAAAACATAATCTTTCGGAGGAATTTTCCAATAAGGTTAAAAAGCATATTTTTTAGTACAATACCTATACCGCAATCAGGTCATTTGCGAGGCCATTTTTGATGCATTGCTATATTATCATCTGAATACTGTCTTTGGAGATATACATTTTTGTGTCAATATTGCCCACCCCTAAATGGGCTTTGTGGAAATGAAGCATAAAACTCTGTGGCTCCTGCTGTTGTTCCAGATTCTGGTTGGCAGTGCAGGATCTGAAGCGGCGGCCATTGCAGGAGGTGTCGTCCCGTGCTCAGGAGATCTGGCAGGAGTTTCTGGCTGAAGGAGCACCGAGTTCCATCAACCTGGACTCCCACAGCTACGAGCGCACCAGCCAGAACCTCAAAGACCCTGGGCGCTACAGCTACGAGGACGCCCAGGTACCACCACTGTGTCATTGTTCACGGACGGGTGCTGCTTTCGCGCACAACCGCACAGAAGAAATAGACTTGACCTGCTGCTTCTAAACTTTTACATAGGGTTTGTGTGGCTTACAACGGCTCTCACAAATCTTCACAAATATTAATAGGACTTAGTGAAGCCGTGTTAGGCCTGTCACCATAACAAACTTTGAAGTGTGATATATTGTTACAGAAAATATCTCAATAAATGACCATATTGAAACTACTTCATGCCACTGACACAGTAAACCAAAAGCTTGGAGAATCCTATTAAACTTTTTCAAATTCATCATAAAAAAATATGAGCTGTTACAAATAAACAGCAGAATGAAAGATATACTTAATATCATTAATGCGTCGTAGATGTTTATTGGATCATCCTCTGCTCAAATGTTAGTGTGATATAATAATTCACTGGCAGAACATTTAGTTTTCTTTTTTTGTAAATATAAAAACTTGGTTGTATTTTTGCCTTCTTCAAACCCTGTAAAAGAGACCTATTATGCAAAATCGACTATTAGGAGCTCATCTCATTTAACCACTCGAAGTTGTATATAGAGTGATTCATGAATATTTGATTCATCTTTATTCTCCTGCAGTCCCCGTGTTCATTGCTCCCCATGTCACGCCCGCTGATATTTACTTACTTCGGTCTGCAATTTTATGTTCTCAAACGGAGACACGCGTAGGATTCGGTAGCGTTACGTAGCCATTTTGACACAACTGAGGAAAAAAACAAAAATCTGCTGCTTGCATACTGAACTGTAGATCTCTCTCCAGACGTAAGCAGACTTGTTGTTTAATGAAGTGGTTTTAGATCTATATTGCGATTGGAAATGTCCAAAATGCAACAGAATGATCCACAGGTGTCGTAGATTAGAACTATATAGAAGACAAAAGCACAATAGGTCTTCTTTAAGACTTTTTATTGCATTATTTCAAGCCACTCCCCCTTTAAAAGCAGTGACCCTGTCCACCCACAAGGGAACAGGCGCCGGATTTAAAGAGAGAGAAGTAAATAGGAAGAATGAGTGAGTGTGTTTGTGCCAGGGCCTAATGAAGCGGATAAAAGTAAGCATGAGCTGTTCAGATGTTGTCCCATACTTTGGAGCTGGTTCGCTGTGGGTTCCTGTGGGTCTGATCATGCAGTTCTTATCAATGTCAGCTGTCACTTTTTAGTCTGCATTGTGTGTACTTATTTTTGTTTTGTTTACAGGAGCATATATTCAAGCTGATGAAAAGTGACAGCTATGCACGATTTTTGAGATCCAACATCTACCAAGACCTGCTGTTAGCAAGGAAAAAGGTGAGCCGCACATTATAATGCCTTACTTTCACTTTTAACTTTTTAATTGTGCTTGAGCTGCTGCTGAGGCTGCTGTTTTTCGAAAACAAAATTGAAAGTCAGGCAATTAGTTGAGAATTTGTTATCTCCATTTTAAACGGGACATCAACTTAAATAAACTTTTATGAGCTTTTCGCCATGTTATAACAGTGTTCCCTCATTTTTATTTTAATCAGAGGTGTAATTTGATATCTTCATGCATGTTTGAGTAATTCTGTATTGTTCTGTATTTGAGGCTTGAGTGCTCAGGAAATGTTTTTTTTTCACCTACCTCCTATCCCCGCCCACTGTTCCTTACGTGCTTGCGATTATTTATCAAATTCAGACTCCGGATCGTACATGTAGGGTTCAAAAATGTTGCATTGACATTTTCAACAATAAAAACAAGGAAATGCAATTCTGCTGCTTGCTACGGTGAATTGCCACGATGAAGAGGTGAATCATCTCAGTTCTGCTGTTTGAACTGGAGGTCAATGAAACTCTTTCTATTACTAAGCTAAGATCAATATTATGGTTTACAATTTAGAAAAAAGAAAAAACATGATCATCTACGAATTTTATAGCTTAATACTAAATAGCAACCAAAAACATTCTATGACTTCTTTAATCAAAACAATACAGTTATCATCTTTAACATACAATGATTCATAGTTTTGTTGCAATGTTAAAAGCCTGTTTCTACTCTCTGCAGTAACCATGACAATAAATGACTTTACTTTTCAATTTTGTGGCGCTTAATGTTTGGTGATTAGGGTAATTACCTTTAGCTTCTAATATGGACTGGCATTTAGAAAGCTGTTTAATTGTCACTATCAATACAGCTAACACATGTAAATGAGATGAGCCTGATTAGCTCATTATCTACCTACATTAGGCTTTACATTATGTACTTACTACTTGCTACTGTGTAATATGGAGCAAAGCAAATCCCCGCTGCCTTTCTTCATGCTCTTGCCATTTCTGTGTTGGACACTGCTCCTCCTGCTGGCCCTAAAACACCTCATCTATGTGCACATATTCCTTTATTTCTTTTACCAATGCTTGTCCCACCTCCTTTGTTCCACTAACACCCACTCCCATGAACATCATGGACACCCGTACGTTAACCCAAACACTCACCCTGCTTCCCCCCTTCCACAACAGCCACCTGCAGACCCTGACCAGGGCCGCCGCACCTCCCTGGAGAAGTTCACGCGCAGTGTGGTAAGTCCAAAGAGCTGGGGCTGTCCATATCACAAAGCACACTGGCTGGCTCACGATCAGTGTATCAGCTTCTGCACTTACAACCATATTACACACAGGTCTTTTAGAGGAGCACCTTCTACTTCTTAATCTGAGTCATGTCTCTGCTTTTGGGTTTCCAGGGAAAGTCGTTGACAGGTAAGCGCCTCACTGGCCTCATGCAGTCCTCCTGACACGTCGCAAACTGGAGGGGCACAGTCGGACCCTGTCAGCCAGACGAACTGACCCGGACAGGGACAACGGAGTTCGGAGCTGGATCTACTAGCTACCCCTGCAGCGGCTACCAGACAGCGCTCCCAGGACTGCTGGTGCTGCCACTGTCAGAGCAGCACTGCGCGGTCTGCTGAGATTCAAAGCCTTGGTCTGAATACACACTCACGGCATGCAGCGTACAGTATTAAGCACATAGGGACTAGGGCTGCTCCATCACACCTGTGGGACCTTTTGTATTTACACACATGTATGACAATACAGGTTTATTATTCAGTCCATTTGATGTGGCAAAGTGTTGCATTCTGTTGTCGAAACTGTTGAGACATATCCAAATTCAGATTTTATTTATTTACTATATCTATCTACCTACAACATTGTCAGCAATAAAAACAACAGGGCCTTTCAGTTTCACATATCCAAACTCTCTTATACAGTATGAATAATGTTTTTAATTCCCCATAAAGTACATGACATATTGGAACACTAATGAAAAGCAGTCCCGAGTGTTTTTCAGCCGTCGACATAAATTAATTCGTCCCATGCTTCATTACATTCCAGAATCTGGCATAAGGGCTTAATGTTGCATTCACTTTGCAATATTGCATGTTTCATTGAAATGTCTATACCGGAAAATGAGTGTTGTGTTTTTACAATAGTGCTTTGTTATGAGACACGGAGCAAAGAGCTGATAATATTTCCATTCCACTTGTCAAAATGGACCAGGGCTTTCATATTTGACAGAATAAGCTGAAATGATGAAACAAAGAGAGAGGTGGTGATTTTAAACATGTATTCATATTTAAGGAGAGCACATGTGAAGAAAAAAAAATCTACTTGCTGTTTCAAATGTTGAGTGCCATGTAGAGGTGTTAAACCACAGGGTTAATGTTACTGAGATAATCGTCTGTCTTTCTAGTTCCGAAAAGCCTGCTACAAAATGTAAGCAGATTAGTTTTCTATTTTTCTGTAACAAAAAAAAAAAAGCATGTGTTTTCTGACTTTTCTTTATTTTTGTTATTTTTGGCAATGTGTGTGCCATATATCTTTGTTCTGTCTTTAAATGTTGCATGTTGTTGGACTTTAAAGCAATGACAAAGGAGATGGTGAGTTTTCATGATGGCAGAAAAATTTACTTGGAGCTAGTCCCCCAAACCGAGTTGCTTCCATGGATCTATAACATGACCGTGGTTGCTCAACTGAGGCCTCGTCACAACTTTAGCCTTCTTCTACTTGGACTGAGGAGTTTCTTATCTCGCAGCTCCCTTGTGTGGCCAGCGACTGCTACTGCTACAGTACTGTACAGCTGTGGACTACTGAATGAATGAATGGTCAATATAGTATTTTATATTAGAGATGTACATGTCATATTACAATTACTATCACAAACCAATAACCTCTGAATATGTGGTAGACAGAGATGCTTAAATTGATGTACCAAATATTATTCTCTGCACAAACAAGATGACACGTCTAGAGAGCATTGTAGATGTAATTTGGCTATATGTCATTGGAAGCACATTGTATGACATGGGCACATTACTATGCATGTAACATAATCAGGGCATTTTGTGCTTTTAGTTTTTCAATCAGCAAGTAAACTACTGGCACTCGATACACACAAGCACCTGTTATTTATCCATAGCTACCAAATAATAAAAGCTCTGGACCTGTCTGCTGTGGCTATTTGTGTCTGCTATATAACATAATATCTTACAATATCTGGGAGAAAAGATAATTATTAACTAGCATTGGCCCATATCAATTCAGATGTATATTTGATGTAATATTAGCAAGCTGATAAGCCAATACAGGTGAGTACTACAAATACAACTTATTAAACAGTGTAGGAAATGACTGCCTGGTATATTAAAGAAATCAGAAAACAACACTGCAGATAAAGTATTTTGAGCAAGATTTAGATCTATTACATGTAAAGATTGTTGTTTTTTTTTAGACCTTTAGACCTTCCAGCACATCACCCAAGCCTGATATAGCTATCCATATAGTTTTTCTCCAGTGGTAGCTGGACTTTAGACTTGCGATTTCTCAAGCAACACCTGGCAATCAATATCCCTGAGCTACAGCCGCCTTGTCCTGGCCCTTTCGCTGCCATCACAAACCAGTGGTGTATTTTTCCACAGGTTATTTCATGATGATGGAAGTAAAAATCCACATAGAAGAAAATGCTTAATGATTTTGCTTTTATTTTCTCAGAACAATAAAAATAGTTTAACAAACAAAGATTTCTTAATTTTCTTCATTTCAACATATTTACAGCTGAGGATGAAACAAACCCAGTCATCTCCTCTTGGTTCCATTCCCACCTGGACTCTCCCTCTGTCAAACCGGGAGTATCGGGGCCTATTGCAGTGTCTTTGACGAGGTATACAGGCTATTCCATGAAGACTGACGCTGGAGTGGACACACTGACCGTTGCTTTTGGAAGGATTTGCACCCCCATACCAGGCCCACATTTGTGTAATGTTAAGTAGGGTTCAATGACACATGCTTGTACTTTCTGGCATGACACTGGAAGGATAAGACATACTTTAACACACAAGAGGGGGTTCTTGTCAAGCTGCACACACACTTGTCCCGTTCTATGTCCTGTAGAGATGCACTACTGTGAAGGGTCCCTGAGCAGGGAACAGGACAGATGGTTTTGGATGCACATGCGAATTCTCACATACCTATGGTTGAGAGCGACTACTTTTACATTGTAGCGGTAGTGAAGGACACAGACCTCTTCACTCGACTGTGTAACCTTAAGAACTGGGGAGAAGTCAACATTTTGAACTGCTAAAGCACTCTGAAGCTGAAATTCAACAGTAACTTGGCTTTAAAATGAACATCTGACCAAACTCATCTCTAATATCTAGTCTATGCGAGATGAATTCCACTTCACAGTCTGCCGCCGCCACAGTAGTTTCAACAGTAAGGAGAGCAGAGGTTTTGCATGGCTGATGAAGCAGAAGCATCTTATTGCAGTGTTCTTGTCCTTTAATTTGAGGCTGCAGAAGCACAGGCCTTCTGAGGATATCATTGTACAAGGATCCAGGGTGATGTACATGTTCCTGGATGCCAACTCAATACAATCACACGACTCAGTGGCGAAACAATCAGCAGCAGAGGAAATCAAAAGATGCCTGAGTAGTTGAGGCTATTGTGAACCTGATCAGGACAGAGGTATCCACAGTAGAAGAAAACATGGTTCAACTCAAACAGTTCAAAGCATGGAAATACTATAAAACAGAAAAAAAGCAAAAAATAATTACAACTACAGCAAGGCAGAATGAATTTGGAGAAAGCCAAAAGCCCAGAGAAGCTTTGTGTAGCGACCACACAGAAGTCCCGAGGTGCGTGTGGTGGTGGAGTAGAGCACCATCTCTATAGCTGGGTCAGAGGGACTGCAGCCCAGTCCGGCTGGAGGCTCATGGCTGTCAGAGCTGGTTCCCAGTGCAGAGCGGCAGGCTGGCACAGTGATGAGGATAATGACGTCTTAGTGTCACATCAGATCACACAGCAAAAGAGGGCAGGCCGGGCCCAGGGGCCCAGTGCACCCTCAAACAGGCAAAGGCCTAGCCTTTAGTGTTCCCAAAGCTCAGTGGAGTTCCAGCACAGTGCACCAGCGATGAAAGAAGCTGGAGCTATTCACATATCAAATGTTCAAGTGATCAATACATACTGTCTGGGGAACAGTTGCCGCAATTAAGCTGCATGGCTTTTACAAGTAGTGGATGCTTTTCCACACAGTCAGTCAGTTATAGTAGGCCCAAGCAGGGACATGAAGGCTCATTAGTTCAGAGGTCAAGTCCTTTACTTCATTGTTCATGTATAGCCAATGTGCCGAGAGCTCCTGTACAACACAAACACACATGTAAGTCACTGGTCCAAATATCACCGGTAAAAAGGAAAAGTTACAAAACTGAAAAGTTACCTTTCCTTTCAGTGCCCAATGTTTAAAAAATAATTGAGGCATTGAATTAATCTTCATCCATATATATTAGGGGGGCTTGATAATAATAATTGTCCTTGGTTCCTTCATGAGTACACAAGTCCAGTCCAGAGTAAGCAAAAAAAAAAAAAAGTCCTAAATGGTCAAATACTTCACAAACATCAAGCAGCCTAAGTCCTTTCTGCGCTGACATTTAAGTTTTCCAATGCATCAATCCTTTTATAAAAGCACACAATAATGTCTGTTAGAGTAAGGTTGGATAATTACCAGTCTCAGTGTTACTGTTCTTTGCGTATAATCCTTCAAAGCTTCAGTGACAGGAAAAACCAACAGCTTCTGTCAGCATGAGGTCACCGTCAAATCCTTCACCGTTTTAAAAGTTTTATATATATTTATTTTATATATAAAAAAGGAAGTTCATAAATTACTCAAAGTGTTCAGTAGATAAAATACCTCTTGCATTAAAGTCCTGAAATTCTCACTTTGTGCTTTCCGCAAACAAACAACAAAACATTAAAATAAAAAGAAGCAGCAGATTTTTGCCAGAGGTTAATCCAAAAAGTTAAAAGGGTCTTTTTTGTTGTTCAAAGGTACTCTCTATCTGTGCCGGCTGGAGATGCCGTTGCTGTTGACTGAGGGCTCCTCCAGATCCTCGTCCTCAAAGCCGTGAAACGTTGACGTGTCACTCTCTGAGGTGGTGCCAAACAGCTCCTCAGCCCCAGCGAACGCCCCGTCCTCCTTCTCCTCTCCACAGTCAGCTAACAGTGAAAAAAGTCAGTCATAGAAGAGGTAAAGAAAACTATAAAGTATCTGAGGTACATTTATTTGTGTACCCTCACCTATGCGCTGACAGGCTGTGCAGGGAGAGCCAGATTTACCCGTTTTCTTTGAACCATGGCATTTAGTACAGTAGTTGTTGGGAATGTTTGCTCCAGCTTGACCTTTAGGGCCTACAAATAAATAGGAATTAACAATGGAATAAGAATTACAGGCTTTTTACTCCCGGTATATAATCTGTCCCAATTCACTGTCTCAGAGTACTGGAGCTCACGTTTCTGTGGTATAGAAGGAGTTCTTGTTACTACTGTGCTCCTCTCCCCGGGTCGCTCCCCCTCGGCCATATGGGAATGGGTGTAGTGGTAGCTCAGACCTGTTCGGTTTCTGTAGCGCTTTGCACACACTGAAAAATCAGAGGTCAAGTTTAATCAATGGACTACAAATTTATATAAATGCCTTTCCCCCCCCGCCCGTCTGGAAAATAAAAAGGAAGCCGTTTCAAATTCTCCCGTTAGTCAATAAAATGCAGACGGTATAATAACCATGTCTCACTTACATGTGACCGAAGGCACTTTTGAGCTCAGGACAAGTCACGTAATAAATGGCCTGTATCAATAATCACAGCATCTGAAACCCACTATTTAACAGTCTATCCAAACAAACAAAAAACAGTGAACATATGCAAGTACCTGTGGGTGTAGATTTGGCATTTTGCCGTGGTTTGTATCTGCCTGAAAAAGAGAGGCAAAGATATCCAGCCATTAAGAAAAGACAATTAGCCGAAAACCCTACACCACCACTTGACTTTTCCACATGCATCATGTACAGGGACACCACAGTAAGTACAGTACAAACAGTCTTGTGCCTTTAAAACACTCCACAGGTATAAGGTTAGCACTTTGATGCAACTTTAGTATTATGCAAACTAAAGATTTCTAACATATTATCGCATAGTTTTATTAATGGACCCATGTAACTTAAGAATGAGCTTTTGTAGTATTGATCCTCATTAAAAAATATTATTTTAAAAACGTTTTAGTATTCCTGCATATTCATTCCTTTTCATTCTCAAGGCTTCAAAACACTCACAATTCACAATAAAATGGTATGTCTTTCTAATAACAATCCAGTGTGCCCAGGGAAAAACAATGGTTCTATTTACACCCTACAGACCACCACAGGCTGCTCTTCAAGCACTGGATAATCATCCTCGCGCATGTGCAGGTCGAGAATGTAATAACAAGGTCACCTGTGACCTGGTGACACCAGAAGCTCAGTCCCTTTTCACTTTCTCACAGGCAGGTTGCCTGACCCGTCTGATTCGCCCCAAATTGTGTCTTGTGTGTGCACACAATATTATACAGTATTTGTCCCCTTGTGGATGGGGCCCAACCAATAACTGCCTCTTACAGTCATCCAGAATTAATACAATTAATATTATTTATTTATTCATTTATATTGCACTTCACATTTGAACAATTCCAAAATCCCAAAATGCAAAAACAAATAAAAACAAACAAACAAACAAGACATTACCATTTTAAAATTAGCTGTAAGCTTTTCTAAACAGGTAGGTCTTTAATCCTTTTTTAAAAACATCCACCGTCTGTGGAGCCCTGAGGTGGTCTGTGAGGGCCGGTTCAACAGATGGGGAGCAGCAGCCTCAAAGGCCCCTTCTCCCATGGTCTTGAGCCGTGTCCTGGGCAGGAGCTGTCGGCCTGACCGGGTCCTGGCTGAGGTGAGAGCAGTTCTGAGTGCGTGCTTCCACACCCTTATCAGGGCCCTGGCAGCGCTGTTCTGTACATAGTGGAGCTTTTGGATGCTCCTGCCAGGGATTCCGATGAGGAGTGTGGAACAGTATTCAACCCTGGAGTAGACAAAGGCATGGACGAGCTTCTCTGCAGAGAAGCTCGTCCATGCAGCCCGAAGAGAGAAGGAGGTACAGAGTTTGGAAATATTATGGAGGTGGAAGAAGGAAGTTTCGCAGAAGTGGAAGACATGGTTGTCAAAAGTGAGGTGGCCGAAGGCTGGTAACAGAGGGGAATATTGTGGCCAAAGAGTGAAATGGAGGTGATGGGGGAGTTGTTGAGGGGTTTGAATGGCTTCTGTTTTAGAGCCCTTCAGCTGCAGGAAGTTCTGGCTCATCCATGCCTTTATCTCCTCCAGGCAGGAGCTGAGGTGGGTTGAGGTGGCAGAGGGGGTCCGGAGGTAGTGACTCCGAGATAGACGTGTGTGGTCAGCATAGCAGTGGAAGTTAATTCCATGCTTGCTGACCACCAAAGAGGAAGCATGTAGACGGTGAAGAGGGTTGGACCAAGCACGGCTCCCTTGGGAACCCCATGGGGACCCCACAGGGACCCCACAGGTGACGATGTGGGGTTTGGATGAGGTGAGGAAGGAGCAGTACAAGTGAAGCGCTGTGTCAGAGATGCTAACGAGGAAGATGTGGTGGTCGATGGTGTCAAACGCAGCAGAGAGGTCGAGAAGAGTAAGACGGGATGTGGAACCGGTCATCAGTAGGTTGCTGGTGACTCTGATGAAAGCAGTTTCTGTGCTGTGGGATGGCCGCAAACCGGATTGTAATTTTTCATATTTTTAATCAGGTTTGAGATCTCCAGCTGTGTCGTGAGAGAGAAATGTTTCTCTCTCACGACACACGTGTTGTGTGATGGATGTGGGTGTTGGAATGTCATTCAGAAAACTGTAGTTACTTTAATTTTTTGTATCCCCCATTTGAGATATAAAACAGTATAAGACTTTTGAATAGACATTGGAGATTACTCACTGTCACAGACATATGGCTTGTCGTCATCGTAGTCCGCCTTCCTGCGACCTGAGCCCCGACCCTGAGAAAACACACAAAGTAAACTCACTACTGTGCAGTGGCCAGTAATTCAGTTGTTCCTGAATGTCAGGTCGAGGTCAAGTGCATCTTAAAACTAGGGATGTCAAGATTAACCGGTTTTTAAATTACCACAATTATTTATGGCAACGTGGGGTTTTTAGAACCTGCCGTATACTGCAGAAATGTCTCCAGGTGCAACGTAAGTCACGGGCGGCGTAGACGTGTGTGTGTGGGAGCCCAGCACGTCAACAAACCCTATCTGTTTATAATGACAGCTGTGTGGCGTACATGTGAATGTGAATAAACGCGCTGAACGACCGGTCCGTTACATGCGGAGGTTCACACTAGTACATTCAGAGCGAGACAGCGCTGGAGCGCAAAGCGACTGCTCAGTGCGAACCGAAAGTGACGCCATGGAACACATGAGCTCTGAGGAGGAAAAAGAGGGGAAGAGGAGGGGACAGGTAGTGCCAGAGCGGTAGTACCTGAAAACGCTCCCCCCTGAGCATTACCATGGAGCTCATCTCCCTAATAACTGCTAAAATACTTAAAAGCACTGCAATGAGGGGCCAATAAGCTTACATTTATAATTAATCAATTTGTGGACATTATATTTTATGGTTTTAAATTATCTGCTGTATTAAATGGTAGGCGGGTTGATTGTTATATTACAAAAAATCCTCTCACAGGAATAGTAGGCGGTTTAAACATTAAAAAAATACAATAGAAATGTTTCCTTTCTTTTTGTTGATAACCGTGATTAATTGTAAAATTGCAATATTTCTCATCACAATAATCGTGACTCTAAAATTTTATACCATGACATCCCCACTTAAAATACAGGATTATTTGGAGACACTTGCCCTTCCTTTTCCCCTGTGTCGCCTTTTGGGAGTGTCCGCCTCAAAGTCTTCATCATCGTCAAAAGCATCTTCAGCTGCATCTGCCTCTAAAACCCTCTGACAAATACAGAAGAAGCAAAAAATTATGATTAAACAGCAAGGGATAATTTTATACATAATAATAACAATAATAACAATAATAACAATAATAATAATAATAATAATAATAAAAACATATTTTCTCCGATTATACATATGACTGGGTTGAACGATTGGCTGTCAGTGAGCAAGAAAACATAATAATAAATGGGCCAAAAAGTTGAAGATTGATACTTTTTAATTGAAGTGGCTCACTGGGGGGCCTCAGAGGTATTGTAAGGGGGCCACAAAAGTTCTTCACACGACAAGCATAAATAAAATAAAATAAAAACACCTTTTCATCATTTCTTTGTTTAAATTCTCTCTGGTCCCGCTCTGTTTTATCTTTTTTCTTTGCATGTTTGTTTGTTTTACGTTTGTTTTTGTTGTTCTATGTTTGAAAAAATATAAATAAAAATCACTACAGTGGTTCCTCGTTTATCACGGGAATTACTTTCTAAAATGAACCCGCACGCACTAAGCGAAATTTATGTTCAAGTAGTTAGCACTATTTTTAAGTTTTAAGGTTGCAAAACCCCCCACTACACACTTTATACACTATTGTCTGTGCCGAACGTTTTGTTGACATTCTTAGAGAAGACTTACAAACATACAGCATTTCAGTCACACTGCCAGCTCTAAATTTGGCAAGATGAATGCATTCTGTATCTACTGTACAGAGGAGATTGATTGACAATAGTCTAAAGTCCCTTAGCCAATCAGGACGCAGAAAACAATGCGCAGTAAATTAACAAAACAAAAGCACACAAAAAATCTGCAAAACAGCAAGGCCATGAAAAGTGAAGCACGTTATAGCGAGAGACAATTATACTTTCAATCAGTATTAAGCCTACAGCCTTTAGTATTTATATTTGTAAATTTAAAAGGAAAAACATATTTATATATTCTTTAGAGTAGATTATTATTGCAGGGTTGATAAGGGGCCCATGGCGCTTTTTGGGAATGGCTGGCATACATTAATGAGTAGTGGGGCTGCTGCACACTGTCAGAAAAGCTTCGCAGTGAGAGGGCAGTGAAGTAACGAGCCCTGCAGGTCAACTGGAAAAACATGGAAAGTTGCCAAGGCAACTGGCAGGGGCACGGCACTCCAACGGTTCTTAATGTCACGGCTGGGAGCAAAGGAGCTGAGGTAAACATGTGGTTCACTCTGCGCTCACCTGGATCTCCAGCAGACTTTCCTCGTCGTTCTTAGCGTTGTTCCTCCGCTCCAGGCCCTCTCCTCGCAGCAGAGCCTCCAGTGTAGTGCTCTGAGTGGGGAGCGAGTCCTTGGACATTAGGCCACCAGCGTCTGCTGGGCAGGGAAACAACACACATTCACAGTGTATTATCCAGTACCAGCCGTGTTTGTCACACAGGGGCCGGACAACACATGCCTATTGTTTACTTGTGATCAAGAAGAAAGACAATGCATCCATATCTCCATTTGCTCTACAAGGAAGGAAACCATTGCACTTCTAACCCAGATTCAATGTAGCTCTCTTACATTTTTTTGTGACATATATAAGAAGGACATTTTAATTTTATCTAAGTGCTTTATATGCTTATTTAATAGAAAGAAGGGAGCAGATAGGAAATAAGGATAACAGGCAATGGCATGTGATCGAAAATGTGTGCGATACTCACTTGCCACCGGGTGAACCCTTCTGTCTTTGCATTTTTAATATTTATAACGAGTTCTATATAGCTGTGAAGCCAAGGATCAAAATAAACGGTGCAGGAGGCGAGCAGGTTAGGCAGACATGACAAAGCAAACAAAGCTCTGACAGTCAGCCGGATTCACACATCTCCTCTCCTCTTTCATGATCACCCACTTTCTTTGAGCGGTTTGAGAAGAGGACATACTTCAAAAGCCCCAGAATTCAGCTCTACAGTCGGCTCGTCTTTCACTGCATCCACTGAAGGCCTCCAGAATACTGAGCAGAGGAGCCAGAGACTGCAGGTAAAATCAGGATGAGCCAGGAGATACCCAGCAGCCCCTCACTATTGTGTCTGTCGCACATGTTGACTTTCACCTCTCCACGATGAGACAAAGCCCCTCCCTCCTCCTGTGTCCCTGCCCACCCACAGGAGCTGGGGGCTATAAATAGAGTGGCAGCAGCCTGCAGCAGGGTGCTGATTGTGCATGCAGCCCCAGTCTCCACAGCATCAGCACGACAGAGCCCAGACTGTGTCTGCTGCCGTGTGCTCAGCACCTCTGGGCAGCTGCACAGCACGCTGCCTCAGAGAGTTAGGTTAAATCAGGTTATGTTTCCTCAGCACAGAGCAGGCTTACAGCAGCCTGTTGTACTGACTCAGAGGCAGTGTGGATCTCTGTGCGAGCATGAGCCCAGTCCAGAACAATAGCACACAATGCCATGTGTTTGGGAAACAACGGCTTGTTTCACAGCACATCTCTCCAACTGAGCAGCCTCATTCCTGTTAGATTTATACATTTTCCAAACATGGGCAAACATTTTATTTTATCTAAAAATTCTCTGCATTGCCATTTGAAGGATATTTATTTAGTATTTCATTGATAGGAACAAATACGATAAACATAGATTAACAGTAATCTGATGCAAGTATCAGTGTTTATAACCATGGCTAATTCCCAACACCAGTCACCAGCAGGGCTTTTAATAGATTAGATTTTTTTTAAATGCCGAGTTAAATGAATTTAACAGTGTTAAAAAAGAAATAAATACAGTGCATACGTCAGAAAGACCAAATATATAAATTGCTAAAGACGCTCACACATCCACACACTTACGCGGCGTCACCCTCCTCACCCACACAATTCATATATGATTACACTGTTGGTGTTGGAGGAGCCAGAAATTAGTCTGTTTTAGAATATATATTGCATTACTATAAGCTATTTGAAAACAATTTAACCCTCCATTTTCTAACAGTAAAATTTACATATTTTTCTTTTCTCTTTATAGCAGAGCAAAGAGAAGCAAGACAATGTTGCCATATCTCCATTTGCTCTGCTAATAAATGTGTGCAGGATGTGTGTAAGATTTCTTATTTCGTCAGATACATTCCTTGGGACACTGTGGTGCACAAGTCTTGGGCACTATAACAGTTACTGAACACAAACTCAGCCTGGCAGATTAGAAGGCGATGAGTAGACAAGGCCAATGAGCAGGGGAGTGGACAGGAAAGAAGAGGGTGGATAGGGAAGCTTAGTGTTGAATGGTGAAGATGTTTAAAGTGGCAAGTAAAAGGCAACACTCCATTCCCTTAAATGTTTTAAATAGTCTGTAGTATCCAGTGCTGCAGCTCCCAGCAGTGAGAAATCTAATTACATGTTCTACTTTGCACAAAACAAGTTTACAAGCCAGCGTGAACATGAAAACATTTCATCTGCTCAAAGACTGATAATGCTTTTGTAACCAGAATGGCCACCAGCTTAATCACTTGACCAGTGGTCAGACTTACCCAGATGCAGGCCATAGATGCCAAGACGAGATTCGGTGGAGTTGTGCAGCCGCCTCTTCTTCCTCCAGCAGCGGGCAGGGTATGTGTACATCTGTCCTGCCCCAACCCCTGCACACAAACAGGTGTGAGCACACTGCAACAGCCTGTAAAACACCTACTTAAGGTGTACACAACAAACACGGGATGTACCATGAGCCTTTGGTGTGTAGTGCACAGATGGAGGTGGGAATTTATTTGTTTCTATACTTTGCATTTTCATAGTTCATATCAATGATGGTAGAAAAGAGCTTTTGGAGGAATTTTTTTAAAAAAAAATTGTGCAAACCAGGGCTCCGGTGGTGGCGTTCCATCCAGATGTAGCAGTTGTTCTGGGCCACTCCGGTTTGGGAGTCGAGGAATGGTAGGCGGACGCTGCGCTCGGCGCACAGACGGGCATTGTAGCTGCGGCACTGCTCAATGGCCTCCTTATAGAACTGGTCGCCCAGTCTGAAAAAGACAGGAAGAGACTGTCAGACATTGCATTTGAAAAGTAAAAATGATGAGAATGGACAGTATTAATTTAACTGAATCTTTGTTTAATTAAATGGCACTAACATGTTCTTGTGTTTGAGTACACCTCATTACAACAGTTATCTTAGCAAGCTAAAAGGGGCAAAGAGAAAATCAATACAGTTTGAGAAAACAAAACAGTTGTTTATTCCATAGTTATTGGTTTCTAAAATGTATAAGAAATGCTTGCTTATTACGTCCCATTGGTAGACACGGCAGCCCAGAGCATGTGGGAGTATTCAAATGCATAGGTCCTGGTTTGATTCTGCTCATGTATGTACTGTATTAAGCTCTTATTCAAATATATTACAATCCCTTTTAATCTTGGCACCAAATACATAATAAATCACTTCACTGAGTTGAAGGACTCAAAGTCTTCCGCTCACTTTTCTACAGCTCCAGTGAGATTTTTGCCGGTCCCCCAGGCTTTCACCGTTAATATTCAGAGTAAGATGGGGGAGGATATTTCACATTGGAGCCCTCAATCGCTGCCACACGCCTGCTATGGTAATTAGCCTACTTAATTAATCTCAGCAGAGTGCCGAGCGCAAGGGCAAGTTCCTATTTAACTATACCAAAGATGAGGGTATGAGGCTAGACTGAGAAAATCTGATGGAGCTACTGTGTAACTGTGTACTGTGCAACACTGCTGGAACATAGAAAAAAGTAGTGCTTTTCCTGTATCTGTGCGTTAACGAACTTCTTCCACGTGTTCCCAATTAGGACATTAGGAAGACGGCCATTTTGGAGTGGAACTAATGAGCTGCAGGCTGCGAGTTGCGCCTGGAATGTTAAAAGTGGTCCTGCAGGCGGGAGTGGGATTTACTCCTTAAAACTTCCGCCATCTTGGGGTTGATTTCTGCCACAACAAAGACTTGGCTCTAAGCATAGTTCTGACAGGTCTACCCAGGAAAAGGAGGGCCAATCATGAGAGAGGATGGGCCATAGGTGGGATGAGATATGAGCTAAAAGAAGACATATAAACTTCCTTGTGTTACAGTTTTACTACGTCAGTTGTAAAATAAATTGCTAGCACTGCTGGTTTACACTGCTTTGGAATAACACAAAAAAGCCTCGACATCAAAACAGTTTACAGGAATTGGGCCAGACATCTTACCACTGACAATAAAACGTCGATAAAACAAATTCTCTACTAGTCACACTTTTAGTTTTTTATTTGACTAAAACTTTCAACAGACAATTTCTAGGCAAAATATCACAAACATTTTTATTTTATTTTAAATGTCTTGCTGTTGTGCAGCACAGTGGCCAAGTGTGCAACTGGCCCCAGCATTGCGAGTCTGACTCGTACAATTTGCCAAATGTCCTTTCTTCGCTCATCCTTATTTCACACAACACAAAAAGCCTCCGGTCTTATTGTTGTGACCAATAACCAAATTTTTCAATGACAAGGCACAAATTGACAAATTTGTTGTAAGATTCACAAATTAACCTTTATTCTTAAGGACAATATAGTTCTTATCAATATTATAGTGCTTGCCGTTAGATGTTTCTGCGTGCTGTAAAGCACTTTGGTTTTCTATGTGTTGTTGCAAAGTGCTCTATAATTAAACTTTGATTGATTGATGATTGATGGATTTCCAGATCTTGAGCTAGGCTTGGTCAGGACCTAGCTAGAGGATTTTGCCGATAGTGCATGTTTTGGGTTGATGGAGGAAAGCCCGGCAGAAACCCACCCAGACACGGGGGAGAATACATGTAAACTCTGCTCCAAAGGCCCTTGGAACATTATTGCTATGAAGAGAGAGTCACCCAGCCACCACACCACTCGAATCTGTCTATGTACTCTCGTCTCTGTATAAAAAGACACATCTGATGCACTGATCATCTGATAATGACACATGCCACACTTACACTAGGGCAGCTTAGAAAAATACTAATATTGGCTTAATATATGGTGGAATTTTCCCCAAAAGAATATATCCACACGCACACAAAAAAAAGAGGTTACTACAACCATCCACTTCTTCTGAAAGTTCACACTTGACTGAGGTTGGTCAAATCTGCTTGTCAATCATTCAGAGCAGAGCAGAGGCAGACCTACAAGAGGAGTGGGTTGAGAAAGTTGACAGCTTGTGTCTGTGAGAGCTGCAGCAAACAGAGCCACATCCTAAATCATGATATAACACTCTTTGTCACATCACAATTCAATTTCATAGATTAACATCGCCCACCCCGAACTCCATCTGTATTGACTTCTTCACAACAACTACACAAACGGAATGATAAGCCAAGAACCTTCAGAACAGAACACTTGCATTTATTAAAATCCTTTTATTGAGACCCCAAAGTTTGTTGATATTAATTACCAGTCTGGGTCAGTCACTATTTAAAAACAGGAGGCCTAAACTAACCTGAGAGAGTCCCGATGCCATAGCTCCAAATCAGCACGGGCCTGATACGCTCGGTTACATATCGGTTTACTAAAAGCACACCAGCTCTAAACGCTTCCTTGAATCCTGAAGCAACTGCGCGTCCAAACTCAGAAGTGCCAAGTAAAGCGACGAGTGTGACATTGCCCAGTTACAAGATGAGGTGCTACAGCCACTGAGACAGGGAGACAGGGAGACAGGGAGACAGGGAGACAGGGAGACAGGGAGACAGGGAGACAGGGAGACAGGGAGACAGGGAGACAGGGAGACAGGGAGACAGGGAGACAGGGACTGGGGCTAGTTGGAGCTGGTCGTGCCATTCAAATGATAACTTTGCTATTCTTCTTAAGTTCTTGTATTAGTTGAGCTATTTTTCTGATATCTGTTTTCAAGAAGATTTTTTTTCTAGAATAATATCCCCAAAAAGTACCGCATTCAATTTATCCATCTTCATGAAGACAAGCATGTAAAGACATCAAGCAAATTTCCAGGTCAGATCTGCGGAGAGGTGACCCTGCTCACAATCAGAATGCTTGATTTTTTTAAATACATACTATATAGATAGATAACATTGATGCCATACTGCAAAACATTCCAGACAAATAACATCTCCATGGGGACAAGCAGGGCAACAGAAAGGTTATATAGCGCACCTTTAAAATTCTGTTTGATATTTTTTCCAAAGGAGAGATCAGTCACTGCAGAAGAAGCACTTAATATGCAATATGTGCATTCAAACTGTAGTATTATTAGGGTTGTCCAAAGACAAAATATGATATTAATAACTAAAACTAGTATCAAAGTATATAGGGCTAAAAACAAGTGAACCCATTAATAGCAACTATTTGAATATGGAAATAACTGTCAACTCATTTGATAATCAAATAATTGTTTTCTGAACTCAAAACCAGACTTGTGCTGATAGAAAACACAGGAAATGTGTAAAAAGGAGCTTTTAATTATTATATTTTTTTTGTATACTCAATGAAGACGTTTTCAAGCAGCATCTCTGTAGCTTTATTTTGGTCAACGTTAGTAAAAATCTCATATTCACCGGCATTTTCGTAATCTAAATAACTAATCGAAAAAAATAATCCCCGGATTAATAAATTACCAAAATAATCATTAGTTGCCCTAAAAGTATCAGAACTGAAATATTCAATATGAATTACACAGCCTTGGTAGAGTAGGCCTGGATTTACAAAAACGAAGCGTGAGAAAGCATTTTTCATTGCACCATGCACACTTCTTTGTGGTTTTAAAAATGATTAATAGGCCATGTTTGGTTTCTACTAAAGTGAGGTTCAAACAAGCTGTAAAAGGTAGGCATGTCAAATGTGTACAGAAACAAGGAACAAAAGCAAATCTTGTGGTGGCCAGTGGGCCTCCACTATCAGCGTTCTCCTGTCAACGGTCCCATGTGTCACACATATGGCTGGCTCCGTAATGCCAGCATGTGTTAACAGCCATTTTGCATAGATCTGATTACTACAGATTAGCAGCAGCACAGCCAGCATGGTCCTCCAGTGGATTTAAAAACAACTTGTTCTGTTCTCTGAGGCTCTATGGCTCAATGTGCTGCAGGTGCATGTCTCACAGGAAGCTCGAACCACCACAGAACAGAGCGGAGGGGGAGGAGTGACTGCATCCTGAAGTCCTGATTATTACATGTAATCAGTGCGACCCGGTCTGTGAGGGCAAGATCAACCAGGCCCCACACCTCCACACTGAGTCACGCTCCCAAATGCCCTCCGTACTTAAGTCGCAGAGCTGATGAAGGCGAGACGGCAGCATGATGAGAAAACAGGGGACTAAAGAAGTGTCCCTCCCACACAAGAGTCCATCAGCCTCTTTATTAATTAAATATTCCAGCCTCCATTTTAATAAGCAGATTTTGGAGATTAGCGTCCGCCCATGGCTAAAATGAGGGGCAGACCTCGCAGATGAGCGCAGGCGAACAGCTCCATCGACCACAACCAACTCACAGGTTTCCACTTGCTCTTGCTAAAGTGAATCGTCTTCATAAAAAAGGTCAAACTGGTCCACAGGAGCAACATCCAATTAGTGTCGAGTGTGACTAATTATAATCTGACAAAAGTGTGAAATGAAGTCAGAAACCCCAGACATAGGCTAATTATAGCAGATTGAAACACTTCATTAAGCGGACAACACAGCAAGGAGACATTCACATCTGAATGCAAAGGTCTCAAAGATGAAACAGCAATTTGACAACCAATGCAATACAATCCAATTTTCTAATATTCTCCCTCCCTAAGCATTTTTAAAATGACAATGGTGGGGTTCTTAACATGTAATAACCAATATTTAACCAATAATGCAAACAAGAACTTTATTCAACCAGTAATGTGCACTGAATTGGAGCAAGCCAGATTTACTTTGCGTTGTTGCCATACCAATGCAACCAAACAATGCTTTTTAGATCAACATTAAGCTTTTTTGGGATTTGGCCATTTTACTCTACTGCTGTTATTGTGATTTTTATCTAAACCTTACCTAAACAACTGGTTGAAGTAAAGATCTATGTGGATACTGCAGTCAATGAGGCATCCATCAATCATTTCAGTCTGCTTCTTCTAGCCTGTATCTCAGCAACCATGTCCCACACTGACAGGGTGTTGACTGGTCGGGCCTGAGAGCTGAGGTCCAGAGGGGTCTGAGGAGTGGACCTCTGAGGAGTGGACCTCTGAGGAGTGGACCTCTGAGGAGTGGACCTCTGAGGAGTGGACCTCTGAGGAGTGGACCTCTGAGGAGTGGACCTCTGAGGAGTGGACCTCTGAGGAGTGGCAGATGGGTCTCCTGCGTTTGGCCAACACCTCTTCTCTCTCTGTCGGAGCATCTCACTGACAGATGGAGCCTGGATCCTGGACCAAGCTAATCTCCAACACTCCTCCACTTAAAGGCACAGTGATGCAAGAATATACCTTTGCAGACCTCGAGACCCCCACACAACAACAAGCTAGTTTGATCACTGATCAGCAATAAGAAAGCCCACAAGTTGTGCCATCAAAATTGTATAGATAAACTTGCACTAGTAGATAGGTGAATTGCACAGTAGAACAAAGGAGGAGGACAGGAGACATACAGTAGGTGGAACAGATCTTGGAGAGGTGGAGGGTTAAAAATACTAATGCACAAGGAGATAGTTTGTATTGCTGACAACACACAAGTTCACAGGCTGTCACTTCAGTACATTTGGACAGAAACATGCAAATCGAAAATGCCTCCTCCCTTGCTTGCTTGCTTTACCGGGTCCTGACCACGTCTGCGCTTGGAGGAGCCAAAGTTGACATGTCGACAATTCACACCAACTGTAAACGAGTTTCGGAATGTCAGATTATATTCGCCAGCTATGCCCAACCAAGCACGCGAAAAGCGGCTTTTCGTTATTCGGGGCTGCGCATAGGCACGTTGTCGACAGTTTACCGAATAAAATTTATAGCCTACTAAGGACGACACTCTCTGTTGTTGAATGCCAAGCAGAGCAATTAAAACGGCTTTGCTCGTACGACCACAGTGTCATGCAGCCATCCGTTCATGTCTGGGGCTATACCATAACATTTGATCAAATAAAAGAACTATACGAGGCTACTTTATCATGCAAGAAGTGGACAAAATGCATTTAGACAGCGTCGCCGCCATATGCACAAGGCAAGCAACAATATGCACGAATAGCCGGTAAGGATTAACGAGTTGGCATAAAAATAATAATAAAGTATTTCTTTAGTGTCTGAAATACTTACGCTTTCAGAGGATTCTGAATGACAGCCGCCATTTTGCTACAATGTAACGCAATATCGGCGTCTTGCAGTTCTGAGGGAAACCTACAGAAACTGACCAATCAGAGCTAACACTGAATCCGTGGACCAATAGCTTTGCGGCAAAGGCTAAAGGGGTGTGGCTTTAAGGGGTAAACTGTCAAAATTATTTTAAAGGGTTTTCCCTTGCATTCGTATTGTACACATCTCAACTTCTCAAGTTCTTTTAAAGAGCCCTCTACTGAATCTCAGAGAGATACCACTGAATCACAGAGATACGAGAACTATTTCCTGTTTGTTTATTTAGGGTCACAGTGCAAACAAGAAAGAATGCCAACATGGAAGCTTGTGTTTAATTATTTATTAAAAATAATTATGAATCATTTATAATAATCAATAAGCACCAAGCAAATATTTTCCCCTCTTGAACTGGAGCTGCTGTGTTGTAGAGGAATGGCATGCACACAAGTGTCTTCCTCCTACATACAATGAGTGGTTTCACACACAGATCTACACAGAAATACACAGCAAAGACATGGAGGGGAGCTCAGCTTATGCTCCAACAGATGGGTCCGATACATCTTTAATCTAGCAATGCTTCCAACTTTGTACCCAAACATTAATGTTTTAAACAATTATTTATAATTTGAAGTCAGCAGTCATTCATGTTGAAATGCACATCCCATCTTCCATACAGTACAAATGTGTCGTTTTGCATGGGAATAAACAACGGCTATAGAAATATGACTGATGTTTTTTTTTTTTTTTTTTACTACTGTGCAATATTTTTTTTTTTTTACTACTGTGCAATATTAACATTTGGAAAAATGCAGCACAATTCTGACAGATACGTTTTGAGTTATTTTTAGGCAGACGTCAAAGGTTTTCAGGTGAAGAGATTTACCTACAAAGCTTTAGTGATCAAAAACTACTATAAAAACAAAATAGAAAAAGGCCCCACTTGCTCAGCTATTCAAATATAATTATTATTTTTTGCATTCAACAAAAAAATATTTGATTGTGAACAAACAAAAAATAAATAAAGCTTTCAGTCTGTTAATGTTTTTTGTTTGTGGCCACATTCAAACTTCTGTCTTTGTATGTTTTTGATTGATAATAGACAACAAAGTGATAAAAGGTGACAGACGATCACTACAACATGTAATATAATTAAATAAAAATGATAGAATACTGAATATTTTCAAAAGAAATTTCACACATTTTTAGCTTCCTTATCCAGTATTGTTCCTAGAGACCCGTAACTAGGCATAATGCAAGCTGTTGGAGGACAATTCTGGGTTTTGTGTAATATTAAGACAACAATTAAAAAAATACATACAACTTGAAACAAATGGATTAAGATGCAGCTTGAAACAGACATATACAAGGCCTTGGCTCTGTCAAACTCTCATGCATGCCAGAGATGCTAAAAGTAATGCTAAGATTAATAAACCTAATTTTTTTTTTCTTTGATACATAAATACCATCTCAAATGTACACTTGTCTATATGCAGCTCTATATTTCCATACAACCAGAAGTTACATGATCAAATACTATTAACATTATCGCACAGTGACCTGAATGATTTTGGCACACTAGATATCCACTGGAGACTCAGATGTGGTGTGAGCGCAGTTTAGATGACAGAAAAACAGCAGGATATCTGGTTTGGAGCCATGGTAAGCAACAGCCTATAACAGCTGTAAAGGCTTAGTGCAAAAACTATATTGATGAAAAACGACATGCGAGAAACCTGTGGGGATATCTGCATGGATGTAAAAGTTCTCCTTGCCATTGCAATACGCCAAACATTACTCAATATCATTAATAACTAAAACTGTTCAAACCAACCCATCAGGGTTTTCAGGAAAACAAATAAAGTTTTAAGGATATAGTTTTGTTTTTTTTTCTGATTTTTTAAACACCAACATTGGGATGTTCATTGAGAGGATATAGATTCTCTATAAATTCAGAGTGAAAATTGACACTCAAGTCAAGTCACTCAGTCAAGTAACGCACATATTCTGGCTGTTCTGAAAGGCCACAGAAAGTCTTAAATCCCAAATCTGCTAAATGTCCTACATAAACTATGATTAATGCTTCCTTGCCACAGACACAAGACAGAACCATAATATTAGAGGTAAAGTAGTGACAGAGTGAGTGGTTCTCTCTGGTGACCTGAAGAAGGAAGGCCATCTTGTTAAAGTTCACCAGGTTTCTGGTTGCAGCTGATGCACACGCGCACAGGATGATCCCAGCCCCGCGATGGCACTGGCCGCCGCTCAGGGGAACAGTCATCACATACTCCTTGGCCACATGCACGGCAGTGGTGCTTGGACAGCTTGGCAGTGAAGTCTCGCTGGCAATTGTGACAGGACAGGATGTCCTGATCAGGCACCCAATAGGCAGGTCGTGCAGCATCTTTTACCAGACCTACAATGAAAAAAACTTGTAAATATACAATGCAAGCCGACTGCATGCTCAAAAATAGCAAATTGTGTTGATAAAACATTATTTTGTAATGAATGATTCTTACTGTGACCATCTGCATTCCCTGAAGACTAGATTACAAACATTTTTTTTAAATAAAAAAATAATTTAAAAAATTGCATTGCATTAGTGCTCAAACTGGTTGAAGAATATAATACATTTTATGAATTTAGATATTTATTTACTTTATAAGAAATCTATTTAATATTTAAATGAAAACTAGGTCAGTGAGATAATCCATTTTTGCCAAAAGGAGGAACTCCATTAGCTTGCGCCTGCTTGACAGGTCGAAGAGTTAAGTAAAATACCACTAGAGGGCAGTGTTTTCTCATGCTCATTCAGAATATTAGGTTCATACTGTTGCATAACAACAAATAGGCTTAGCACTCACCAAGTGGGATGTCAATGGCGGTGACCACAACTCCTAAGGTGTTTGTCACTGCTTCACCAACTTTTCTGGCAAGGTTTCCCCCTTCATCATCCTCAGGCTCAACCTTAGGCACTTCTACATATGAACACAAATAAATCAGTATCAATATACCTCAATTTTATATGGGGAATATGAAGGAACAGTTGAGTGTACTAGGAATACACACCTGCATATGAAACTCTTTGTTCATAGCAGACATCACACACTCTGACAGGGGCCAGGCCCCAGCCTTTCTCTGGGACTGGTGCCACTTTGGAAGAGCAGCTATCACAGAACCCCTCCCCACAGACCCGGCAGTGATGCTTGGTGTCGTTGTCCTGGAAGACTTCGTGACATTTATAGCACTCCTTGTACAGAATAAAAACATATTGCTTTGTGACAAACCGTTTGTGTAAAACCTGCAGTTGTGTAAGTTTAATCATGGGACATGATAACAGATTGCGTTATAGAACAAATTGACCACTGAGAGTAAACAACCTATTGATTTTCATAAACTTGGCTGCTGGTGGCAGCTGCCACACAGTAGGGCTAACTGAGTAACTCACCATGATCAGGGAGTTAGGTTTCCAGTAGGCCGGGGCGATCTGATCAGTCAGCCAAGAGGTGACAGCCTTAGTAGGCTTGACACTGAGCTCTGACACGGACTGGGCTACAAGGTTAACACCATCCAGCAAACGTTGAGCGGCATAGCTATTGTCCTTTAAAAAGCCCTCTGACTGCAATATCAAATAGCAGTACATTAATAATACATTAATAATAAAGTATTATTTAATTAATATTGGCTACTTACTCCTGGCCATACATGCTGGATTTCTGTGCGAACAATTGTATCCACAGGGTCCTGGTTCCCATACCAATACTGACGACTCCGATAGATCACTCCACAATTGGGACATTCAATGACATATCTGCACATAGTGCAAGGTGGGGGGGAAAAAATTAAACAACAAAACCAGTATAAAGAAAATAAAAGTCGCACTGCCTGGTGTATAGACATTGGCTGTACTCACCCAGACCAAGCATATTTTGCAAGTCCCATCCATGGAGAGTCTGAGGAAGCAGAGGTCTTGGGGATAACAACAACCTCCTTTCCTCCTTCATAACAACCCTTAACAGACAATGAAATACAAAAGAGGGATTCACTAAGTGTTTCCGTCCATCCATCCATCTATCCATCCATACGTGTGTTCTTACCTTACAAGTATAAATGCGATTATCATACTGGAGAGAATAGCGACAGCGATACTTTGCTTCATGGCTCAATCCTTCTGCTAAGTGGTTCATGCTGTTCCTACACCCACATCTGACAAAACCCAAAAATATCACCATGACAAGAGAAAAAAAAAAAGTTTAAAAAGGGACAACCTACTTACCCACAGCTCAGACATGAACTGGAACAGGTAAAATACTCATCAGGGAAAAAGCAGCTGTGGGCCACCAGTTCATCTGCAATTTCCCCATTAAAGCGTTCACTCAGGGCCTACAAAAGATAATATATTCAGTTAAAGTTGCAAAGATTACACTACAGATTACATACAGTCCTACATGCAGTGCTTTGTAGATGACAACTGGGGTGCGTGGTGAACGAGTGGCATTGTTATCCAGGAGTTGTTCCAGTTTATTTAGCAGGCCAACAAAGTTGGTGGGGGGGTTCAGCGTCTGGGTGCCCCAGTACTGCACAGAACTGAAGGCCTCTGGAAATCGAGAGACCTTCTTGAAACGCTCCAGCAGCAGTCTATCCACCGACTCGGATGACTTGTCTAAAATGACAAACACAAAAGAGTGTTGTTGACATGAAAACACTGTAAATGGTGAACAGACACTTAATGAAATGCATTTATTGCACTGACTTCTCAGATTACATTTAAGTATGCGTAAAGCAATACTGAAGAAGATATTGCTATATGTAGTATCTGTAATAATATTTAATTTGATATATTAAGGCAAAATATGTAGCCTATTAAGTTGTAGATTTACAGCCACAGCCAGGGACAAACAGCGACTACAGTGCATTGTGCGTTCTGCTGAGAAGGTGATCGGCTGCAGACTTCCATCTCTGCAGGACCTGTACGTCTCCAGGGCTCTGGGGCGAGAAGGTCGGATCACAGCTGACCCTTCTCACCCTGGACATGGACTATTTGAGCCAGTCCCCTCAGGCAGGAGGCTACGGTCCATCCGGACCAGAACCTCCTGCCACAAGAATAGTTTCTTTCCCTCTGCCGTTGAACTCATGAACACTTCTAAACACCTTTCACTTTAACCAATCACTTTCTGCACTATAAAAAAAACCCTGTAAATTTAACTGTACATTTTTGTGTTCATAGTAAGCCTATTTCTATTTATCCTATAGTAAATTTAAATTGTATTGTATTGTTTTTATTATTGCTCAGTGTTTTATGTTGCACCTTAATGCCGAAACAAGTTCCTATGTTTGTGAATTCATTTACAATAAACCTTTTCTGATTCTGATTTGTTGAGACAACCTTTTGTTTTTGTTTGTGTTACTGGGTGGTTTTCTTTGTCCAAAAAAACATTTCTCAAAAAGGTTCACATTCCAATTGTTAACACTAAAAGCTCATATTTGCTAAACCTTTAATTTTTCTGTGTGCTAGCTCAAAAAGCAGTCACATGCTCCTAACCCCTAACTTTATTTTACACTTAAGTCCTATTTGCAGAATTAGTTTACCTGAACCAAGTGTTTTAGTATGGACAGTCTCATGAAAGATGACAACAGCAGGTCCCAGAGTCGACAGTGGTACATCCAAACCGCAGCGAGCTGATGTTGCCTTCAGCTCTTTAGCGAAATGCTTCAGGTAAGCCTCTGAGGCATCTCCCAGAAATTTGAACAGGTCATCATGGAGGCGGTCTGCGTGGGTTCGATAAATGATCAGGTCTGAAATGGCCAGCACCTTCAACAGCAGACGGGTTCTCTGGCCCTGTTTGGAGCTGTTCCCCAGCAGGCCTTCCGTATCAATTACCACTACTTTATGAACGGGGTCTAATGCCGCCCACACGCCCACAGTGCAGGACTCTTGAGCAGGGGAAGTTTTAAACACTTCCCTGCCCATGAAGAAAGTGTGGTTGAGTGTGTGGGATTTGCCCTCGCCGGTGTTCCCAAAGATGGATACCACCTTCATCAGCTGGTCTGGGTTGCAGTTGAGGCTTTTTATGAATGAACTTTCATCTTTTATCTTTAGGGAGAATAGAAAATAATTTTTAACAACTTCAGAAATGTGTTTGTTTCTTGGTAAATGGCTTTATAAACTTACCTGCATTTCTTCATTTTCATCAACAAGGAGAAAACTGCACACCTTTTCCAAAAGTTTTGCCCTTTGAAAGTTTGTCTCATCCGTTTGTTTGTTTGTTGGTACAGCAGGCAGTTGTGGAGATGCCTGGACACAGCTAGGCTCTGGGCGTTTAGGCGGAGGAGGGTATGTCATGAGCTGGTGTTTCTTCTTATTACCCCCGCTGTGTGTACGCTTCTGACAGTCTTGGCACAGGTTGACTTTGCAGTTTTGGCAGCGGACCACTGATCTCTGTCTTTTGCCATTGTCCCCATTTCCCCCACTGCCCTCTTTACCTTTACAGTTGTCACAGTAAGGGACGTGCCCAGGGCCAATTTGAACACGCTCATGGTTCTTCAGGCGCTCCTGGTTATGGAGCTCAAGTTCACACCGCACACACTGCAGGCTTCTGCATTCATCACATTCAAAAGCTGCCTCTTCTGAGCCACCACAAGTATAACTCTCCTGACATATCAGACTAGTGTTGACACCTTTTTCAGACGATGAGCCATGGCTACTCATCGTTTCTTACAAAGCAAATGTGAAAAACAAAGGTGTGCCACAAAGAACAGACTTCAGAAACAGCACCAGGATTATAATACACATATAAGTAGGATATGTGTAATTACAATGTTTACAAAACTTTTAAAATAAACTTACAATTGTTGCATGTTTAACTAACTAAATCTACAAAATATATATGACAACTAAGTAAACAGGCAGACAGATGGAGGTTAATAAAATTGTCTGTTTCAGCTACACTTGTTCTCACAGCCATCAACATACATTAGCAATTTAGTGCCTTAGCTTCAACAGTACAATGAGGCATTAAATTTATACTTCTAATAAGTTATCTTAAAATTGTTAAGACACAAAGAAACAGCGACTTCAAGTAACACACCCAGAAAAAAACATACAATCTGTGCAAATATGCTAACAACAGGCTAGCTCGCAAACTGACCCTGGACAGCTCTCTGAATGATCCGCAAAATCTGTTGACATCCACAGCAAAACCCTTTGGCCAAATGCTAGTGGGATTCAATTAACTGCAAACACTTTGCTCCAAAAATGTTATTACCAAGCTATAAATATGCGAGTGAAGCCAGTTAGCTGCAGCTAGCCCCCAGTAATGTCAAGTGAGCTGTGTTACATCAACAAAAACAACAGCGAGTCGATGTCCGGTGCTCGGATATTCCCAGCTCCGCGTACAATAAAAAGGAGGTGAAACGCGGGCAAAAATGTTCTGAAAGTCTTGAATAAAGTGTAGTGTTTTTAAACCCGTCCGAGCAGCGTCATTGTTTTGTTCTTCTGCCCCCTCCCTTCCAGATTTCTGTAGCTACGCTATTTTGTTGCCAGGTCAGATCAGCTGATCAGATTATTTTCAGGCAGGGTCAGGGGAGGGGGAAACTGTTGCATCTTGGGAAACGTAGTTTAAATACAGTGTTGTGCTTCTCTGAGTTTAAATATTCGTGGGCTTCTCCTGCTATCAGTCAGACTTTGACCTAGTTAAATTAATTATTTGCCCAGTGTTTATCCAGGCCAACTACGTTTTTGCCAAGAAACTGTTGTTTGTTGACTTAAATTAAAGGGGCCATAAGGAAGATATCATCTTAAAGTCCTGGGTGTACAGGTAAACGGTAGGTATATTTCTATTGCTCTTCTGTAGGCTACCATAATGCCTTTTAAGATAAATAAAAGCTCCTAAACAACAATGGTTCCTAATCTACAGGGGCCTTGCGGCCCGTTCAGTCTAAATATCAAAATAAGTCTCTGGTCCAGAGCTCAAGTCATTAACAACATGATGTCTAGCCACCATCACAAATGCATAAAATGGAGACGAGAAACTGAGTATATGCAAGGTCAACTCATGGATCTATTATATTATCGGGTCAACTCTACATACAGACTATATACACCCCCCTAATTTATCTGTAGAACATGGCGACCCATGGTGGCGATGGAAATAGAAAGAAACTTTGGAACATGCTCTTTTGAAATAGTTGTTTTGCCATTTTGTGTAATGCTCCAGGCAAAATAATAACATCTCCATGGAAACAAGCAAGCAAGCAAGGTCTATGGAGAGGATTCTTCTCGCACAAAAAAGGTGCATGTTTTTTAAAAAAAAAAATCAGTGGGAATCAGTTGTGTACCAGTAAAATGGAGAAGGTAGTGTCAGTATGGGAATGACCGTGGAAAACGTCTTCCTCCAAAACACTTCGAACTAAAAATAAGCTTATTAGTAGCCTGCTTTTATTTTTAGACACAGCTATACCAAGACTCAAAGTATGCAATTTAGCCCAGTTGTAGTGTGTTTTGGTGGACTAAACATGAGAAGATTTAAAGAGGATTCTTTTCATAGTGCATCACACAGAGGACAGAATTAACCAGGCTTTGTTGTGGAAATGATCACTTCAAAGTATCAGCAGGTGCCATTTGTCCACAGTTACTCACACTTAAGCGTTTCCCTCCATTTTTACTGTCACACATGTGACAGCAAAAACCTGAAGGGAAAAGAAACCTGAAGTAAACATGATTATCTATTAACTAACATATATATTAGGCCCTAATTCACATTGAAAATATTTATTGAACAAATAGAACAGGACACTGCAACCACACACACACATGTAGGTGCTGTGTAAGCACCATACACGCCACAAACAAAAGGATAGAGATAGAGGTGCTTTCAAATGCATTCAAACTTGTTGCTTTAAACTTGTCAAACATGTTCCAGACAAATCAGGATTCCAGTCACTAATCAGAAAACATTTTCTTCCATCTACGATAAGACAGACCTTTCAAACTTTTGATGATGCTAAGCTTTTTACTTTTTCCACCTGCCCATTTGTTCTTGATGGCAGCAAATATTGCGTAGTCAAAAACCTCTTTAAGGTGGTGCTGTGTCAAGGCTGAGCACTCCACATAGTCGTGTGCCTGAATTTTCTTTGCCAGTTTTTTAGCCTTTTTAAAATGTACTGGTGTTGTATTCCTTTCCTCCAGGTGAATAAGCACATTCACATTGTTGCAGAGGTCAGACTGTGTCCCGACCAGAACGATTGGAGACATGAAGTTACGGCAACGAATCTGTGGAATCCATTTTGTGGCGATGTTGTGGAAGGATGCTGGGTTGACCAGGCTGAAGCAGAGAATGAAGACGTCCACATGGGCATAGCACAAAGACCGGAGGTGACCAAACTCATCCTTAAAAGCAAGAGTTAACAAATTCACAAAATGCACTGCAAAATATAACAATATGGCAATTTAAAAAGTTGAATTGTTGCAACTAGTCTCAAAATTTACCTGGCCAGCTGTATCAATGAGTTTGATACGCGTTGGAGTTCCATTGACATGAACAAGACCTAAGTGACAACATAAAGCATTTAGGATTATATAGCCATGGTAAATTAATAAAAGTAGCTTTCTTTGCCTTGCTTCTTACCAGTGAAGACGTCGAAAGCAGTTTGCCTGTAATCGCTGTTGTATCCATTGAAGATATAGCTGATGATCATGCTGGTTTTTCCCACTGCTCCATCCCCAAGCAGCATGCAACTCACCTCATCTCTCTGTCTGTATGGCCGCTCTTGTCTTTGATAACTTTGTGCCATTATTCTGTCAATATATTACAATATTCCCATTCCCAGGAGTGAGTAGGAAGCACATGCAGTTGTTTCACTGTAAAAGAAGTCTCTCCACAGGTCTGTTGTTACTGTAAACCAGGCACCCCGATTCGAAAGAACAATGCCATCCAATCAGATCAATGAGCTTCCTGAGAAGTTAGCTTCCTTTTGATGCACATTTACATAGTCACACCTCCTTTAAACCCGTGTCCCCTGTGTGATTTTATTGGTCTTTGAATAATTCTTAGTTTAATCTCTATTAGACCTGCATAACTAATTATGTTAAGTCCTATAAAAATGCAGGTGCAAAGTAAAATTATGTGGATTATTATGTAAGTGTACAACGAAATGTTTTTTCATTAATTCTTGCACTTCTCCTATACACCCATAGAGGGCATTGTTACTCTAACTGTAAAATCACTTCCCACTAGCTTGGAAGTAATACAGCTTTGTGTTTGGTGAGTAGAACAGCAGCAAATAGGGGGACCACCTCAAAAAGTATAGAAGAAGTGAGACAAGCTGAAGTTGTGCAATTTAGTGGGAAGTGGAGGAACAAACTTGATGATCCACCGAGCTACTGAGTCTAAATTCCCCATTTCAGTAATAATATGAATGTAATTAGATAGTCTAGAAAAATAAGACATTCGAAATGTAAATTTTACTCAAGAACAACTGGTCTGGCTAGAACCTATTTAGAACCAATGAAAAAGAGGGACACGCTCTTAATTGGTAGGATGAGGACAATACAAATATATTATTTACTTATTAATTCAGCAATGATTACATATTGTTACTGTTTCATTGTTTTCTCAGATAGTGTTTGTGAACTGTACAGCTATAACTATGACTTTAATGAAAGATGGACTTTTCTTGAACTTTCAGTCGACATATTAAATGTCCTACTGCCCTTACACAGATGCAGATGCATGTCAGAAGCAGCTTACGGCACAATGTGAAGCAGGCCTTATCAGAGAGGTCCTGCAGGAAACTCTGTGAGCATTGTGTTGTGAGCTCTGTGTTTCCTGTTTGTCGTTCTTACAAATTTACCCGCTCTCCTCTTTTTATAATCTCCCCCTCTTTCCTACCAGCTGCAGTGCCACATATTCCCAGTGGAAGACGGACAACATCTGGCCCCCTCTCTGCTCCCAAGCTACACCTCAAACAGCTGTGATTCAAAATCTGTTCCTTAATCCAAGGTAAATGTCAAACACAGGAAATTGTCTTAAAATATCCCAACATGCAATCATACGTTTCCTGTAGAAGCCACTTTTATCAGAAATGGTGGTCTAATAGTACCTGACCTATCCAGCAGTGGGCACAAGAGCGCTGACGTATGTAAATTTGTCAGAGTGGCAGCTGTCTGGCCTTCAGTGGGGGGCATATCTATTACAGTAAACATGTTTTGCCTTTCTCTCTCTTAGTCCAACTGCTGTACATGACAAGACACAGTGAAGCACTGGCATAGATTTATACCAATAATCTGCTTAGTATGGGATGGGTGCGCAGTTTAAGACAGAGCCAAATATACTAAAAAAGATGCTTCAAATATGTATCTTTTTATGGCAGTGGGATTTAAATTGACTGTCTCTACATGAGGAAATGTTTTATGGATGCTGCAACATATTATGCATGGGTTTCAGCGAGCTAAAAGATGAAACAGGACAATGTGAATAAAATTCCTTAAAAACAGGAAGATGTCATGTATTCTATGCCTGTTAATGGACCCATTAAAATAAAATAAAAACGTTGAGAAGCCTGGAAACAAAATATAGTTTAAATATAAGGCCGACAGGGACTTTTCTTTGGGGCTGGTTAATTTCCTTACTGTCTGCAGCTTTCTACTTTCTTTTACTCACTTTCTCACTTACTTGGCTTTCTTAGGAGAGCCTGTTTTTTTTCATTTCAGTCTAATGCACATTGTAAGTTAGAATTACCCGATTTGCTGCAATAGACCAATTCTTTAGCAGTCGCAGTGATGTTCTCATTGATTTGGGATAGGGTTTAAGCTTTTATTGCAAAATGTCCAAGAATTCAAGCTTTTGCATAATGCATATTCAGTGACATTAATAACATCTCCATGTCTGTTTCTTCTACTTAACTAGACCACAGTCAAAAGTGTTGAAAGCTTATTTTCCTTTCCCAAACAAGACTTCAGCGCAGGACACAAAAATGGCTTTGAGCATTTGCATAATGTTTGTCGCATAATGTCCCCTTAAGTCGATATAGTGGAGGCTCTTAAGAGAGGGGGATTAGTGTGGGACGGATCACTCTCGGACCCCATATGAGGGGCTCCCATCCCAGTCCCTATAGGTGTAAGAGGGGGTCAAGTGTGGGACATGGTCATCTAATCTCCATGACACTGTTTGATGACAATTAAAGGTCATGACCTGCTTACATAAACTGCAAAAAATAAACCACCACAGATAATCAAAAGTCATCTTAACCTATTGAACTTTGGACCTACAGACATGTGAAGAGATTTGGAAGAATGTAAATCTGCTTTGATAGAAATCTTATGATTGTACAGCGGATCAGGCCATTTGGGTGGTGTCTATTTCCTGGTTAGGGTTTAATCAAGGCTCATCCAATTTCTACCATAACCATATATTTTTGGATAAAAAAGAGAATATCTACTATCGCTTTAGGGTATGGGTATGGGCGGCACGGTGGCGCAGCAGATAGCGCCCTTGCTTGGCTGCAAGAATCGATTCCCGATCCCGCGTGGGGCCTTTCTGTGTGGAGTTCTCCCCGTGTCTGCTTGGTTTCCATCGGGTGCTCCGGTGTCCCCTACCACTAAAAACATGTACAATAGGCTCCTCCCCTCTGGGGCCAGGACTCCCCAGCAAAGGAGATTCTTAATCTCAGTGGGACTTTCCTGATTAAATAAAGGTCATAATAGGTTTTTGCCTTTTGTGGATCAGCGTCAATAATCAGAATTAAATGTACAGCTATTGTATGATTTGGATATGAACCGGATTAGAATTCAGGATGTCCCCATTTCTAAATAAAGCCGTTGCATTTTTGGGCTTTTGTTGGCCAGGAAGGATCCCTGTCAATATATTTACTCTTGCCCCATTAACTCCCAGTAGGAGGTCTGGCAGTGGTGGGACTAATCCGACATTGCCCTCCCGGAGTGAGAGTCATGGGGGTCTGCTTCCAGGGATGGGCCAGCTATAGCAGGGCTGTGCTCCTAACAAACCCTATATGGATTTGATGTTTTGGTGATAGAAATTAATACATTATTCATACAAAACACATTCTAAATAATTAAAAATGTGATTAGCAAAATGCTCCTCAGAAAGATTTGGACCTTTGATGTACTGGGATTATTGTGGGAAATAAAGGATTTATGCTTTTAACATAAATATGTGTTTCCCTTGTTAAGGGAGATTATATTATATTATTGTAAATAAAACGAACTCAGATATGCATAACTCACAACACTGTAAAGATCCATTTGCATTTGTAATTTAAGAAAAAAATAATATATATTTAACAAATTATCAATTGTGAAAATTACTTTTGATCATTCTTATAAGCAGAATGTTTGTGGCTGCTGACCTCCACCCAGTCTCCTACCTGCAGACCCTCCATCCACAGGTCCCTGTTTATTTTACATTATTTTACGATTTAGTGACACTTTTTATCATCTGTTGCTTTAGTCCGTTGTTTATTTAAGGCGATAGTAAAAGAGTAATTTCCCAGAAATGAAATTGAATTACTTTCCTTTTCCTAACATAAGTGCAATCCACTCGACCTCAGTATTAACAAGTGGCTGTAAAGAAGGTAACTTTATTTGAGCATTAGAGCATTAGAGCAAAGCACTTCAAATGCATGTGTCTTCGCAAACATAAGACAAATAACACATGATGTAAATATAGATGTTATAACAATATATAGATATGGAATGATAAATATTGTAGCTGTAGTTTGTCCGTGTGTGTTTGCTTTAGACTGTGTCTGGTTAAGCACACGTCTGCTATAGTTAAGGTTAGGAAATGTGTTTGATTGTTTAATGTATATTATTTTTACTTTTGGAACTTTACGTTCAAAATAAATAGAAGATTACCTGCACATGCGCAGCAGGCTATCTAATCAAACTCTGTAATAGTTGTCAAATAAATCCTCTAACTATATTAAAAAACTTTAGGTCTCGAATATACTCTGATAGAAGTTTTTATTATTTGGTTCACTATTTGTTTTCTATGAGGGACCTGTGGATGGCGGTAAGTCACGTGACTGTGGGGGAGGGAACTCTGTTTTTAGATGTTTGGGTGTGCATTTGACCTACTTTTGAATTCTCTGTCTGGGTTTGTCCCTGACACAAATATTACAAAGCAGTGTTTTTATTACGTACATCATATTTTGATTACAAAGGATTTCCACTTGCCTCAAAAGAACATAGTCACAATTAACATGTGAAATGATCAGCTCTGAATCACAAAGGTTCAGTGTGTGTACAGATATTAGTTCCCACAGTCGGACACACACACACACACACACGGACGGGGACACACACACACACGCAGACGGACACACACACACACACACACAGACCGACACACACACACACACGCAGACGGACACACACACGCACGCGCACCAGAGCCTCAGGTCCCTGTTTGATCCGATCTGTTACAGGGAAGTGATAACAAAGCCAACAGGGGTCTTAGCCTCTGGCCTTTGAAGCATCTGCGCTTCATCTTATTTAGGCTCTATTAGATCAGTCCCCACACCAGCAGAACGTCCTTTCAACACAATGACAAACAGCCATAAAAACAACGATGATAAAATAATATGAGCAATTTACATGCATTTATTACTCATTTCTATGCACAAGTGTGCATTTTCTGTTTGTGTTTATAATTAAAATGGCATTCATTGCCAAACAAGAAATTCCTGCACCACAGGGAGGAACTTCAATGGATGTATTTTTGTTAATAGCTACACATAAAAGCATGCAAGTCAAACCCATTAAGCTCTAATATCTTGTACCTATTCTGTTTAGAACAAAGACTAAACAAATGACAGATGAGCTTTGTAAGTGCTGCAGAGCCTCCAAGAAGCCCACAATGCCTCTGCAGCTGCACAATTGTATGCTGCGCTCGTTTCAACGTAAAATGCCATTGATACAGAGCAGGCTGTGCTGTGAGTGTGTGGGAAACTGTGGCGCTTTTCCTGTTGGCGGGTTGAAAACACTCTAGAGAAAAATCACAGGAAAGCTCCAGGGTCTTTTTGATTCAGAAAGAAAGAGCCAGAGTATTGCACCTCAACACAAAGGCCAAAGTAACACAAGTCATCCTGCGCAGTGTAAACAGCTGCCACTCATATTTAAAAATATGCAAATAACACTAGTGGTTCTCAAACGTTTTTCAGCGAGTGCCACAGAATAAAATATTTGTCCTTTCAAGTACAACCAGATCTTAACCCGGTCTATTCAGAACTATTCTACGTATAAACTTGGGCAAACGTTCAAACAAGCACTAACCCATAGGAGGATTAATCTGGCTACTATTCTTTCAATTAATCGATTACTGGTAGTTGTTTCAGTTCGAAAAGGTTTAAATCAGAATCAGAATCAGAACAGGTTTATTGCCATCGTCAATGAACAAAATTCACAAACATAGGAACTTGTCTCGGCGTTAAGGTGCAACATAAAACACTGATCAATGATAAAAACAACATATATGAAATCAAAAGGGCATGCATTAAGAAACCATTTAAAATTACTATAGTATAAAATAAAAATAGGCATTACTATGTACACGAAAATTACAGTTACATTTACAGTTGTGAGTGCAGAAAGTGTTTGAATAGTTGCAGTTAAAGTGGCAGGTGTTTAAGAAGTGTTCATGAGTCCAACGGCAGAGGGAAAGAAACTATTCTTATGGCGGGAGGTTCTGGTCCGGATGGACCGTAGCCTCCTGCCTGAGGGGTGGTTCTAAATAGACCATGTCCAGGGTGAGAAGGGTCAGCTGTGATCCGACCTGCTCGTCCCAGAGCCCTGGAGACGTAATGGTCCTGCAGAGATGGAAGTCTGCAGCCGATCACCTTCTCAGCAGAGCGTTACAATGCGCTGTAGTCTCTGTTTGTCTCTGGCTGTGGCTCCAGCGTACCACACGGTGATGGAGGAGGTGAGGATGGACTCAATGATGGCCGTGTAGAACTGCACCATCATCTGCACTGGCAGCTTGGCTTTCCTAAGCTGCCGCAGGAAGTACATCCTCTGCTGGGCCTTCTTGATGAGGGAGCTGATGGAGGGCTCCCACTTGAGGGCCTGGGTGGTGGTGCTGAGGAAGTGGAAGGAGTCCAGGGTGGGAGTGATCTGAACAATGTTTTTGAAATCGATATGTATGTCATATGTTATATTTGATATTGATTATATTGACCCATATGAAGCTGTTGACATATTTCCTGTGCCTTTTTAATAATAATCACTGCTCTGTCTGAGTCATAAAACATCGGCACATGGCATGCTTTGGAGTTAGTGTACAGAATACTGCAAAAAATGACAAGCTTTCATTTAGTCACGGCTCACCCTTGTTTTTATTCAGCTGGGAATTCTGATTCACTGGAGTTTTGGTTATTGAGCAACTGTGTTATTTTGATTTTGGCGATGACCTACTGTATGCAAATGCAATATTGGCTTGGTTTGGACTGATCTTTGTGGGTCTTGCTATTACTTCTACTCTCTGACTAAGGTTAGGGGAACATTTATTTGGGCTGTGTATTTCATGTGGACTCCCAGTTGCTCTTGGCTCTGGATGGTGAGAGACTCCATGGTGTCAGTGACCGGTCCCTTGGTCCTGTCCACATTCAGGAGAATGTTTTTTTCTGGAATTTTGATATAAACAAACTAAGGTATAAAAAACCTTAAAGAAATAAATACAAGATGGTTGACCACAGTTTACACAGCTGAATTAAGCACAAATGTAATTCTGAGTATTGGAAGTCATAAAGTCTACGGGCTGGTTTTGGTTTTGTCTCGTGTGATTTCTCCAGAGTTGGTTTCGAGCGATTTAATTAGAACATCCAGTTGTCGTGAGTCATCTTCTGTTTTGATTGCAACATTTTGTTCCGCATCAAATGTGAAGCAATTATTATTCACATACTGTTTGAGATATAAAGATAACATTAAATAACATTAAAGATGTATTTGTCACTATTCGTACTTAAGTAAAGTTAGTTTGTTTATTGGTCTGCCCCCATTTACAAGAATCACTCAATATGAAAACACCAGACAACACCACTCCTTTGTATGTTCTCCAGTTTATCATTTCCAAGTTTTGACTGATATAAATAAATGCTAGCACAGACAATTCCTTACCCCTGGGTGCATGAACGTGTACTCAGTAGTCCTGTGTCTATTATTGACAGTCCCTTCATTTCAGTGCTAACAATATTAACTGTTATTAGGCCTTATTTTTTTCATTATTAGTTTTTATCTTCCAATATGATAATAATGTTTGATCTAAAGCAGGGCTATTCAATTCTATTTGAATATATGGCCATTGTCTGGGAGAGACTTCAAAACTGCACCATAATTTGATCATTTAGATCCAATGTATCTCCTGGACGAATGAGGGATTACGCCGACATTTAGATCCAATAGCCACAAACAACTCGCAATGGTACTATTCAAAAGAAATCTTTCAATTATTCCTCTTATAAATAGAAATATTGCTCTGTCACATGAAACCAGGACTAAACCAGGATTAAGCAAAGACCAACCCAGTGTCAAACAAATAACATACTTGAACTAGAGCAGATCATGGCAGCAGATCTACAACTAGACCTAGTCCTGAACCACGCCTAAACATATTGTAGGTTCACATCAGGTTTAAACAACATCTTTAACAGGACTAGACCACAGTCTTCAATTTCAATTGATGTTAAAAGTATAGTAGAGTGGTACAGAATAACAGAGTTATCATAATGAGGACAAACTCCGCTTGCCAAGCAAAAGTATGCCAACAGTGGCATCTCTGCTGCTGTTCACGATAGGCCAGAGACGAGGCGTTTGCCAGGCTTCATTGCAATGTGGTCCATATTGTTTAGTGGGCTGCCAATTGATTAGCCCTGATCTAAAGGCTCAGCATGGTATTCTAGAAGGAAATCATTACCATGGTCCTAAAAACTGTAACTGATAATATTCTTCCAGGAGATTTGTATATTCTTATGTATATTAACATGGACGTTTGCCAGGTCACAGTAGAGCAGTTGCTGAATACGTTATGAGTAGCAGCTGTGTGTGTGTTAATAATGGTCTTCTTTTTTGCAGTTAACATGACCTCCGTGGCAGCACTTACCTCCACTGCTGATGGTCTCCGAGGAGCAGTCGGATCCTGGGGGCACCACCCGAAATCATAAGTCCATTAGCTGCACCATCACTTTCTCTTTAACACACACCCACAGTGACCCAGGATGAGCACTGACTACACCAAGGTCACCAGGGTCATGGTTCACATCGGGTGCACATTAGCATGCAGATGGGGAGCCTGTTGTAGTGCCCTGATGATGGTGTGAGGAATGTGCAGAGAGCATCCTAAGGACATGACCCCTATCTACAGTATTGAGTGAGTTCTATATAATCGGTTTGCATTTTGTTCTGGACTTAAGGACATCTACCCCATTAGCTGACCTATTATTGATTATAGATGTGCACAAGGAGCAAATCTTAAATATAAATCGTAAAGTTTAAAATAGACGTCAATCTATAACAAAGCTATTTTTGAATTATATAATTTAAGATTGTTTTATTTATTTTTTATTTGGTTACATACACGAAGAGAGGGAAAACCTTTCTATCTTTCTATCAGCATTTTCAGTTATACTAGATCAACAGTAATTAAGCAATCTTTCGGAAAGTATTATTAAATTGCATATTTGCATGTAAAAGGGTAGAATTAACTCCAAATTAATTTGCAAATGTCCAGTTACTGCTACTCATGTTGTTCAAATAAATCCTTTATAATCCAAAGGCACCGTCGACCGATTAATCGACTAAAGGAATACAGCACTATAGGTGGTAATGCATCTTGAGATTGTGGAAAATATTTTCTGTTTTTTGTTGAATATGGACAGAGACATGGAGGAAATGTTGCACGTAGCTCATATATGCATTTTATTCATTGAAGGATGACCAAACACTGACCTACTTTTAATGTTTTGTTCTGATGAGTAGATCAGTTCAGCTGGGTTTTTCCTGTAAGTGGTACTCCACGCCCAACAAACATGCGCCTGATCTGTTTTGGAATGTTTTGCGTGCGTAGTGTTTAATATGAGGTTTAACAATAATAACAACCCTTTAATTTACAGGAGTGGCAAGAACAAGGTGTAATTTGCATGTTCAAATACGCACGAGATTAGCCTGTGTTGGTTTGCTCATGGTATTTCCTGATCTGTTTTCTTAGTCAGCTAAAACATGACTCAAAACAAAACTGACAGTATTTTTTCATCAGGCAGGGAGTGTAGTTTGCCTTAAACGGTTCGAGTAGCTGACACCTTCCTACTGTATATAAACCGCACATGCTTTAGTTATATAATGACTGTTCAGGCTCTGCATGTGCCTATATGTGTTCTGGGCACATGGCTTGATTGACCTTTGACCCACTTTCCATATGATTTCTAAGAATGTTGAACAGTGAGCGCCTAGGACTGGTGAAATCACTTTTTTTGTCAGAATGTCCACATGTTTTTGCAACGTGAGCAGACAGAAACCCTATAGGTACCCCTCACTTCCTTCTCCGTCATGCTGTGTAAATGCTGGGGTTCAGATGAAATCACAACATTCATACCTTTTTTGTTAGTATGAATACTAAATACCATGAGAAGCGTAATATTTCTTCCTTCAAGAGATTGTTACATTTTGAAAGTAAATGTTTGTATGAAGTTATTGTGACGTTAATGCTCATTGTGTAAAATAATAATAAAGTTCACTGTTACATCATATAAGGGCCTTTTTGTCAAAGTGTGCTGGGCTGTTGTTGTTGTTGTTGTTGATGTTGTGTTGTTCATGTTGTGTTGTTGTTGAGTGAGATGTTGAGTCATGTGATATACCACTATAGAAATATTATTTTCCAGTGTTTGCTATATAAGCGCCTTATGAAATTTACAGAATTGAAAAGAAAAGTAATATTTTCAAACATTTTTATTAAAATATATATATACATTTCAAACATCGTGCAAATGTTGCCATTGCTAAATGTTTTCTCAGCAGTCCATACCTTTAAGGCACTATGGTTTGTGTATACAATAACTATTCATATTGACCAAGTTAGGTTCGATATAATGTGTAATGTCTTGAAGACCCCTGCAACAATGAAGGAGGTTTGTTTTGTTTCCCCAGACCTGCCAAAGAAAAAGCTAAAAAAACAAAATTTCCATTGAGAAAAAAGTTCCTATACAGTTGCTGTATATCAATTCTTTATTTAGCCTCCACCAACACAGACCTCTGTGGCGGGTTTTCAGTTCTTCTATGTAAAAAGTCCAAAGCATTTTCTTCTATGGCAAACAGGTGATGGTCCTTCACATCTGGGCAATACAGCCTCATGAACTCGGCCAGGCGTACCAGGTATTCCATGTTAAGGCCTGCGCTGCCTCTGCAGCTGGCGATCTGAGCGGCGATCTCAGAGTCTGGGGCGGGGCCCAAATATATGGGATTATCAGCGGTGGCAATGTATACCAGGGCAAACAGGCTGCTCTGGTCCCTTTCTCTGGGTGTAAACTCCACCACCTCTGTGATGTAGCCCCCCATCATGACTTCACGGATATTTAGGTACTGGAGGGACTCCTCTATCTGCGGACCAGTCACCTCATAGGCCATTCCCCACGTGGACGCCTGTAGGACAGAATTTACAGTTCAGTGACGAGAACAGGTGGATTCATAACATCATCATTACTGTGTGATTCATGCAATGAACATTTAAAAAAGATCTTATTAAGGTTAAACAATATAGTTAGTGAATAATGTAGTTATGAATAATCCTAAATTGTAAATAAGAAAAAAATGAAAAAATACCATGATTTACCTCTTCATCTTCTATCAGTGTGACAACTCTTCCTGGCTGTAAAAAAAAATATATATATATTAAAATTGGAGTATCAAATCCCATTGCAACGCATACTAGCAATGTGATTATAATATTCTTACATTTTCCTTGTCCCCTCTGTAGAAGTCATCTCCATGCCAGAAGCGTCTTTTGTACCCTTTGATATAGCCTACTTTACTTCTTTTGTAGGCAAAGTTGGGTTTCCACACCAGGGAGCCATATCCAAATATCCACAAGCTGCTCTTCTCCTTAAGGATGTCCTGTGGTTTCATCTTATCGCGTCTCAATATGAACGGACCAAAGGCGCTTGTAGCTTCTTGTCAACAGGTCTACAAGCTGGCACGACTCTTGTGGGTCTCTTGTCTTGGATTATAGCACATCTCGCCGTTACGTTTTTATAGTGTTGAAGCGGATGCGAAACACATTCCAAAGTGCTGAAAAATAAGATGGATTTTATCAAAAGATAACATTAGGTGCTAAAACTGTCTGTGAATGTTCTGTTCTCCTTCTGTACACGTGTTTTTGTTGTTCAAAGCGCTCTGAAACGCGATGACCTCATTCACAGAACGTACGCTAGAGGCGGGTCAAGTCCCGAATCAGCCAATCCGCTATTTAATGCCATCCCAGCCTTTGAACGAGAAAACACGTCATTTCAGATAATTAAGTGACTCTCGAGATGACCTGCATATCGGGCCAAACATGAATAAAAATGCCATAAACCTATCATTTTAAGTTTTCCATTATTTTACTTTGGCTTCTAAAATAAAAAGAATATTGTGGCACTTCATTTTTAAAGCTGTATTTTTCGGGCACTTGCAGCAGTCAATGATGGCTGCTGAAGTGTTATCTATAAATACTGTAGAGCTATTGCGTTGCAGTGCTTGTGCTTGTGCCTGTGCTTGTGCCGTGCCTTGCTGCTTGCTGTGCTGTGCCTTGCTGTGCTTGTGCCTGTGCCTGTGCCTTGTGCCTGTGCCTGTGCCTGTGCCTGTGCCTGTGCCTGTGCCTGTGCCTGCTGTTGCCTGTGCCTGTGCTGTGCCTGTGGCCTGTGCTGTGCTTGTGCCTGTGCCTGTGGCCTGTGCCTGTGCCTGCTGTGCTTGTGCCTGTGCCGCCTGTGCCTGTGCCTGTGCCTGTGCCTGTGCCTGTGCCTGTGCCTGTGCCTGTGCCTGTGCTGTGCTTGTGCCTGTGCCTGTGCCTGTGTGCCTGTGCCTGTGCCTGTGCCTGCTGTGCTTGTGCCTGTGCCTGCTGTGCTTGTGCTGTGCCTTGTGCCTGTTGCCTGTGCTTGTGCCGTGTGCTTGTGCCTGTGCCTGTGCCTGTGCCTGTGCCTGTGCCCTGTGCCTGCTGTGCCTGTTGCCTGTGCTGTGCTGTGCCTGTGCCTGCTGTGCTGTGCCTGTGCTTGTGCTTGTGCCTGTGCCTGCTTGTGCTTGTGTGCCTGTGCCTGTGCCTGCGTGTTGCCTGTGCCTGTGCTGCTGTGCCTGTGCCTGTGCTTGTGCCTTGTGCCTGTGTTGTGCCTGTGCTTGTGCCTGTGCCTGTGCCTGTGCCTGTGCTTGTGCCTGTGCTTTGTGCTTGTGCTCCTGTGCCTGTTGTCCTGTGCCTGTGCCTGTGCTGTGCTTTGCCTGTGGCTTGTGCCTGTGCCTGTGCCGTGCTGTGCTTGTGCCTGTGCTTGTGCTGTGCTGTGCCTGTGCCTGTGCCTGTGCCTTTGTGTGTGCTGTGCTTTGCCGTGCCTGCTGTGCTTGTGCCTGTGCCTGTGCCTGTGCTGTTGCCTGTGCCTGTGCCTGTGCCTGCTGTGCCTGTGCCTGTGCTTTGCCTGTGCTTGTGCCTGTGCTTGTGCCTTGTGCCTGTTGCCTGTGCCTGTGTGCTTTGTGCCTGTGCCTGTGCTTGTGTGTGCTGTTGCCTGTGCTGTGCCTGTGCTTGTGCCTGTGCTTGTGCCTGTGCCTGTGCCTGCTGTGCTTGTGCCTGTGCCTGTGCCCTGCTGTGCCTGTGCCTGTGCCTGTCCTGCTTGCTTGTGCCTGTGCCTGTGCTGTGCCTGTGCTGTGCTGTGCCTGTGCCTGCTTGTGCTGTCTTGTGCCTGTGCTTGTGCCTGTGCTTGTGCCTGTGCTTGTGCCTGTGCTGCTTGTGCCTGTGCCTTGGTGCTGTGGCCTGTGCTTGTGCCTGTGCTTGTGCCTGTGCTGTGCCTGTCTGCCTGTGCCTGTGCTTGTTGCCTGTGCCTGTGCTTGTGCCTTGTGCCCGTTGCTTGGCCTGTGCCTGTGCCTGTGCCTGTGCCTGTGCCTGTGCCTGTGCTTGCCTGCCTGTGCCTGTGCTTGTGCTTGTGCCTGTGCCTGTGCTGTGTGCCTGTGCTGAGTTAAGCTTATTAGTCTCTGTTAAGATTAGATGAGGAGCACTCCAGTGGCCCTGTGCTGAGTTCACAGAATAGGCTTTGTTGGAGATTATTTTTTGAATGTGACTTTTTCTAACGTAAAGGACAATTTTGCAGCCTCACGTTCAGTTCTTTTATTTTCATAGTCAAAGCTCGCTGCCCTCAAGTGGTGGCAAATGGCACTACAGTCTGTCTGTATGCGCGCCAATAAAGAACGATTTAGTGACCATTCAGTAGAAAAACACAAATAGTTTTTATTTTCACATACAATTTTAAAGTATAACTTTTTGTAAAAGTAATATTTCCTATTGCTACCCACTTAGTGATGCTCTTACTGATTTCATATCACGTGGATGCAGAACAATTTTAAGGCCAAATGTGTATATTTCTATTAGACAATGAAGCCACACCAGCCCTTTGGGGCACATTTCAAGATGAACACATTACTATGCAATGACATCTACACCCAACCATAAAATAGAAACAAACAAACACTGTACCAGATATGTATTCATTGTTTTTTTTATCAGAAATATTAATATTAAAATAAACATCAACACATTAAAATAAATCACCCTTCTGGGGTGAGTTCAAAACACATGTACAGTACAAGTCATAATTCTAATCTCATCATATAAATATACACTATATACAAAATAATCTTATATAAAACATAAAGATCAGTGCTTCATATTCTTAAATTACACATGAAATACTAATCATACAAAAACATTTAAGTCATATTTGTTGAAGGCGTCCTTGGTAAAATAGTCACATCATGTGTCTATGAAAAGAGTGTATTTTGCATAAGGTAAAACAGTTTTATCTCATGTATCCCTGTACTCTGTGGCCACATATTTCTTTTGATCTTTTTGATTTAACTTTTATTGGTGTGCAAAGTAACCAGGGTAAGGCTAGGCACAGGTCATTTTCTTAAAAAGTATATTTAATTAAGGCTTTGTTTTCAGTGTTGCATACATTCTTCTTAAAAGGGATTCAATTCACAAACCTAATGAACCGTCTACAGTAGTTTTGTCTCTTGATTTAGCACAAGGCTGGTTTGAGTTTGCATAGAGGCTACTAGAACCAAAATGGCTCTTTCCAAAGGCTTGTTGGCAGTACGTTGATTTGTTGATTGCTGATTACTGCACTATAGTGTGGTGCTCCATCAAAAGGCCAATCTTCTTGTCAACAGTGTGCAGTTGAAATGTCTTGACCCCTGGCCCTCAGATGATCTTGGACAGAGCTGACTTGTTTGAAGGCGCGTTCAAAAGTCGGATTTGTTCATTTTTTTCCTTTTTACATTCTCACAATAGTTAATAGCTTTAGTCCTATTGCATTCAAAGAGCACAGTGACTCTGTCCAGTTGTCAAGTTTTCAAGAGCAGCATCTTACAATTAAATAAATCCCAGTCTCTCTTCATTTGTAAACAGTCCACAAGAAATCCAATGCAAGTCCCATTTTCTATACCTGTAAACGACAACATACAAAGTCAGAAATACTGCAAACATATCTAGTAAAATATGGTTTGAAGATCAATAAAATACCTCAGTTGCAATAATGCATTCATTTTTTTCTTCTGCTATCACAAAGACAGACTGGTACACCGAATCTCTGGAAGAACATATTGTTGATATTCGACACTCAGGCCGTTCTCTGGAAACAAAAGAAACATCGTGGTCAAGTGGGTTCATAATAGATATATTATTTATATTTAGTATAATTAGGATCATCAAACCTACTCTTACCTGTACATTTTTCTAAAATGGTGCTTGTCTTCTAAAGTCTTTTCACAGTTTTCTTCTTTGTCCAAATAAGACAGTTCATCCTTGTACCCCATGGAAATTTTATAATCCGGGTGGTAGTGATTGATGTGTTTGTGATTCGACTTGTCCCTGGTACATTCCATCTCCTGGTCCATCTTTTTATTAGTGTTCTTTAGCTCTACTGTAGAAATAAGGTGCTCTTTTTGATGGTCAACCTTTGACAGGTTGTTGATTGTCTCTGACTTGTGGTTCTCAGTTCTTTGTTTTTTAATATGACGCAGTCCCAAGAAAATCATGCAGAAAAACACTGCCAGGAGCACTAATCCTATTCCCACACCGATGGCAGCGAAAGTCACTTTGTCCCCATAAAGCCAGGCTTTCTGACTCTTAGGCTTGTGGTTGTTGGGTTCTTGGGTCTGGCAAAGGGGGCCACTGTAACCTGTGGGACAGATGCATGTGGGCTGGCCTCTGGCCCCGGTGGTACAGGTCCCACCATTGAGGCAGGGCTTTGATCCACAAAGATCCGTGGGCCTGTCACAGTGGCGACCGCTGAACCCCGGGAGGCAGTTGCATGTGAAGTCGTTAATGCGATCTATGCAGGTGGAGCCATTAGCACAGGGGTTGCTAGCACACTCATTAATGTTGATTTCACAGCGTTGCCCTGTGAAGCCTGAGCGACAGCTGCACACTCCGTGGTTGCCATGGTTCACACAATGACCTCCTGTATACAAAAAACAAGCCCAATTAATCAATGCCCACATTTATTAGAGACATGCTTCATGTGTGTATGTTTTACCATTAGCACATTGCAATGAAGTGCATCTGTCCATCTTCTTCTCACAGTTGAGTCCAGTGTAGCCTGCTGGACACTCGCATGTGTAACTGTGTCCATTGTCCTGCTCATTGCACTTGCCTCCATGAAAGCAGGGTTTATCTGCACAGGTCAGCTTCTTATGTTCACAGTGTGGCCCCTCATAGCCCCCTGGGCACTCACACCTGTATCCATCCTCAGAGTCCTGCAAACAGACAATTACACGCTCTGTCAAAAAGACTCAACAATGTTAATGCAAACTAAGTGATCCTCAGTTCTATTTACAGTACGTTGCCTGTGAACTGGGTCATTTTGTAACTTTTGACAATCAATAGCATCCTCTTGTACGAGTAGATAGTGCAAGGCAAAACAAAAACAGGAAGGCGTGTGTTGTGGGAAAGGAGAGAGAGGGACTTCCGGACTCACCAAGCAGTAGCCTCCATTACGGCAGGGCTGGCTGTCGCACTGCCTGACCTCAGCGTCACAGTTGACCCCAGTGAAACCTGGCAGACAGGTGCAGGTGTAGCTGCCCTGGCCAGTGTTCATACAAGTGGCTCCGTTTGCACAAGGTTTGTGATGGGTGCAGTAGTTCAGGTCTACAAACACATTGATGGAAACATTATAAGCTGTTTACAGTGCCAACATTTCATTGTGAGTGAATATTTTGCCTTTGAACTGCTGCAGTTGTAAACATTATATAAGTTACCCTGATCGCAGAAGATTCCTCCCCAGCCTTCTTTGCAGGTGCACTGCCACGGCTCTGTGCAGGTACCATGTTTACAGGACGGGTGAAGTTTACACACATCACAGAACAGCCCCTGCCAACCCTCTCGACATCTGCTCAAATCAAAGACAGTTTTGGCTTAATATACCAAGCAACACTCTCAACTTAAAATGATTTTAATTATACTTGTTTCGACTATATACTTGTGACTCACCTGCACTCTCCAGGAACAGTGCAGTTTCCATTTCTTTCATTGCACCCCTCAAGACAGACAGCTGTATAAGAATAAGATCAACATCAATACAGTTCAATGAGCATAAAGGCTGTTAATAAAGTGTTTAGTGATTGTTAATGTTCCTCTCTCCCATTCAAATCTATTAGCAAGTCGTTTCGTAATAAAAAAGCATTTTGGGCCAGGCTCCGGGCAGTGTGCTATTGATGTTAATGGTATAGGGCTGGTTAGTGCTGAGCAGATGCTTGTTCTCCTAAAGCAGGACAGCTGCCCTATTGTTGTGGCTGGGCAATGCGAGCCGTGCGTGCAGCTGCCGCGCGGTGCCCGCTCAACAAAAGAAGGCGCAGTTAAGTGGCGCGTGGCGGACGATAATGCCGCGATTAACCTCGACGCGTGCTGCCGGGCGTGGTCCACGCAACCCGGATTAAAGGACAGGTCCTCCACGGCCAAAGTGGGTTCCTGTTTCACCCTAATGGCACTACTTTTCACCACTGACAAAATAATGATCACGTATGACCCAAATTGTCTGTATTGCTATGATATTGCTACGATTTAGCCTACATTTGGGCATATATGAACCTATTTTTGTTCCAAAAGTCTATCACACACAAATAAAAGTCAATTTTCACACTTGCTTACGTTCTTGGCAGTATTCTCCCTTCCATCCCGGTCGACAGGCGATTTGCCCATCAGGCTTGCAGGTGTAGTGGCCAAAACGGTCGTCTCTTGGAGTGCATATTTTGGAACAAGTGTCCCCGTAGTAATTTTCATTGCAGATGAACCGGTATGAGTACCTTAGCTCCGTCTGCGTCCCACTCAGCGCCTCCTGGGACCACTCATGCCCTATTCCCAACTGTTTTTGGATGGTAAAAGAATGTATCAAGAAATCAGGGTTGGTGGTGTCTGAAAAAATAGGGGAAACTCAGTTATTTTGGTTAGTTGAAGCTTTCATTCATCGTTAATTATTGTTTATTGGATAAAATATTGAAGTATCCAACCAGACTGTCTAAGTTTTCTAAGAGCGTTTATGTTGTGGGAAATTCTCCCTCTAGCGGTTTACACGGGTCTTTACCTCCAGGCAGCGCCGTGGCAGGAGAATACCAAGCTTCCACTATTAAGGAGAACGCACCCTGTGAAGAAAGATGAGAAATACAATTAAAATACGTCTTTATTTCTATTAGGCTTATGATTAATAACGGGTAAAATGAGAGTATATTTCATTTTACGCACCGGCCAAGTGAAGTTGAGCGGTAGTCGCAGCCGTGCGTTCTGCTGGATGCTGAAGGAGTCGGTACCCAGAACAGGTGTGGTGGCTCTACCGAATAAACATTTACCAGGAGAAACTACAGTCTGAAAGTTCTTTAAACAAACTGTGAAAAAAGTTCTGCAGCCACTTTTCCCGCAACTTAGTCCATTTGCCAGCACCCCATTAGTATTCTGAAAATGATGGAACTCTATCTCGAACACACCTGTTCCCAGAACCTAAGAAGATCACACATACAATTAACAATATATAGACACTGAAAAACCCACACACTTTTGAAAATTAAGAAAAAAATAAATACCTGAGTAAGTACTGATATAACTATTGTGAAGACCAGTGTGAACCAAACGGCCATCCTTTAGAGTTTAATGTGCGTATCCTTGGAAAATCTATATGTCCTCCCGCAAAAAAACGCCCCTATTCCAAGTTGAGACACCAAACATGCGTTGTGTAAATAAATATAATCCTTCTTCCAAAGCCCGAAGGACGAGATCCAGCGGCACAAACCGTATCCAGAGGATGCAAAAAGCCAGAGTTATCCAATAGGTTAGAAACATAAAAGTAACGTCAATATCCACAAGTGAGACATTCTGCGGTCTTTATGTGGTCCATCCATCGTGCCGGTCTGGGGTTCGGGGTGCGTGTGTGCTGGTGCACTGTGCTTGCAGTGATGGTAGAGTGCGTGTCAGCATCAGCGTGTTGTGGGTCCCAGTGAGAATGTTGGACGTACCTCCCAGTTTATATAGGGGGTAGTAGTGTCTGTGGTGCCACGGGCAGTCAATAAACACCGCCCACTCCCCTTTTCTCCACAGTCAGCGCGGACCAGTGTGACCGCTCATGTATAATTAGACAATATATGAGCCACTGTGTCATCACTTTTCACACTGACAAATTATTAGAAGCATAAATGTTTGAATCAACCATTTCAAAATGTTTTGGTTTTACACTGCGTTTTTACGCACTTCAGTGGTGTGCAGTTGATAGAAGTGACATATTTATAAATAGTCGTAGCGTTGGTTACCACATCTTATAAGTATTTCCCCTTGAAGTCTTCTTAACAGGCCAACTGATTATCAAAATCGCGGTTCAATACAGCATGCGCGTCTTTACGCGCGTTAGGGCGCGCGCACTGAAGGCTTCATGGAGATGACGCATTGACCTCTCTCTTTATCAAAATAATTAAACCGAAGCAAATGAAATGCTAAATGCAACCAAAATTATAAACCAAAAAGCAAGGAACGGCATGAACTAATATTTAGGTCATTTGAACAGTCAAAAGGAAACATATTATCTCTTATCAATCCATGTTTGACTGGTTAAATTAGGAAAATAAACTGTGGGTTAAGCTTTCTATTGCTTATTTAGATTGAAAGCTTGTGCTGGCACCCAACTGTTTAGTCAAGTTGTTCCACTTGAACTCTTTACAATGTGCATTCATACAAATCACACACATTGTACATAAAGAACAACATGGTTTGTTGAATGTAAAAACTTCTTTTAAGTGTGTAATTGTTTCCAAAGGGAAAAGGAATGAGCCGTCCAAACAGTATTTTGACTACTGGCTTGTGCTGAGCAAATAAATCGATATGGCATGTATATTTCTATCACATGTTGCTCATGCTGCGCACAGCTATTGTTAGTTTTATCACATTCAGAGCAGGCCCACATGCGTGGGAGGATTTACAGTGGCAGTGAGGGAACGGGATCTAGAAAGTGTTCCCTTGCCACGGAGGTCTCTGTCAAACAGCTCTCCTGCAGAGATAACTTCATCTGCTGCCCCCCACCTTTGACTTATAGGTTTGAGGTTCCACTTAGGGCTCGAGACAATGGACTATTGAGTCTGGAGCAGCATGAGTAAGAGGCCCAGACTGCTCACACCTCTACTGTACTGAAGTTGTGGTTCCCACCATTCACTGGATCACAGGGTCTGGAAGCGCTTTAATGTTAATATTTTTGTATTCATTATTATTCTTATCAATCGTACTGGTCTGAAGTGGAATACTTTGGGGCATCATCCATCCATCTGAAACAAGTATGTGTCGCTGCTGTCCTCTTAACATACACATCAAAATATCCAAACTCTTCAATATTTGATGTGCTGTGGCTAAGGTTTCCCAAACTGTTCTTAGGTTTCAATGCCTTTTAAAGCTTTTGACGGCACTAAACATGAACTGATGCTTGCACTGAGACTTGAAGGAAAACATTGGCATGGATTCAATTCTGAGCCAGTTATAATATTTACATACTGTATTAAAGAAATGTTATCAGCCTATTTATTTGATTAATCTGTATATAAATATAGACAGAAACCCTCAGTTGAATTAATGGAAAAAAATGTCTTTAGTCGCACGCCTTGTTTACCTCTGGCCTATGCAAACAGAATCAAACTGGGCTCTTTTATGCTGCACTGCTGTAAAATAAACACAGGCGCTGTCCCATCTGCAGTCTTGTGTTGCATATCATTTTTCTTTTTGACATTGTTTGGTAAAGTGAACTTGCAATTGTTGTAGCTTTTTCTGCTGGCATTAAACGCTACGAAACAACATGCCGATTGCGGAGATAGGAGCGAACCCTTTGAGTCACGCTTGTTTTGAGCAGCAACTGTTTGGATTACTGGCTGACCTAATGTTCATGATCATAATGAACAATACATCTGGATTGTTACAAAGATGTTTGAAATAGCATTACTCTTGATAGCACACGTTTCAACAACTGGCTTTTCTGTTTGGCTATTTCTTCACGTTTCCTTGCTGCCCATATGTAGGTCAGAGTCACATCGAGGTATACTGTACACTCATATATTTTCAAAACATGAAAAAATGATTACATATACCTCAAAGATCAAAGTTGTCCTTGGATTAACGCGCGCTAAATGTCATGTTATATTTACAGTCTCTTTACATTGGATAGATGAGCCTGGCTGACCCTGGGCTTGGCCTGTGCTCAGGAGTAATTACAATCAATTGGAAATTAGTGACAGTGCTACCAGATGGCCCCTTTTGAGTGGAGAAATCTGCCTCCTTCAGTGCCCCTCAGTTTAACTCTTCTTTACACCACATTTGATCTCTTTGCCCCAATCTGTGCCTCCGATCAATGGGCCTTTTGAAGTGCGCTGCCCGTGGATGTGGCCCTCACAAGACAAATCGCCTGCTGCCATTCTGCCTATGTGGTCATTGTAACCTCGAGACACGTTCCACAGAAGGTGAAGTATTGTCATTTTTTTTGGTTATAGAAGCTGGCAAATTTGTTTCTTGTACTACATGAATAAAATGCATTCATTCACCTCACACATTGTATTAAAGGCACACCATGTGACTTTTGCGGGGTAGAGTCCACCACCTGCTTGTCTCCATGTGGATGTTATTTGCTTTACCTGTTGTGTTCCATTATGCTTGTGTGTTATCTCAGGTAAAAAGGCGCATTGCCAGACCTGACCTGTAACTTTCCCTGGTGCAGTCATCTGCTTTTAATGGTGTACTGTGGAACATTCCGGGCAAAGCAATATTATCTCCATAGACACAAGTAAGTCGCGACCCTCTACCAGAAAAGTTACATAGTACGACTTTAAAGTAGGTAATTAGTAAGTAAGTAGTACTAGAAGTTTTATTTGCGTTTGCACAGGGAAACAAAGTCAAATCAATCAATGAACTGAAGTATAAGCTGTGGTTACATCATTGGTGAGTCTAAACCATCCAAATCTTAAAAGGTTCAAATATAAATAATAGTTCAAGACAAAATATTAATTATTTGTTAAAGGTTCAACCAATTCATGTTAGTTTAATTCATTATCGATACTTGCTCAAATGAGTATCTAGTTTTGGTACTAGTATTAGTATTGATTAGCATCTGTCTATTGATTCCTTTGCCAGCACGTTCAGTTTCTTGTTTTATACACCATTTTGAGGACTTTTTTTCACTCAATCCATCTCGATGGCAACTCATTTATTCCTCATCATTCTGACACCCATAGGATCGGTTGTGTTCTGTTCTGTTCATTTTCAAGAATGTATTGATGCAATCATTTCAGATGGAGGGTTTCAGTGTGATGAGAAATTAGGTCCATCATTTAAAATAAAATATTATGGGAGATTCACTGTTTCCGACAGAAATATCCAAACTTATGATCCACAAGTGTTGAATTTTACCATTATTTGTTTCTGATTGGCTCGCTAAATTTGCCATTATAATCTTATGGCTTCTAAGGTGTTTCCACTGATGACAGTCCCATATTTTGGTGTGGAATAATGGCACCACTTTCTGAAGCTCTTTTGAGAAAATGATTTCACTTTTGCGTATTAATGCTCTGTAGACAAGTGCAGTTATATGTGAACAGTTCCAGCAATTAAAGAGATACAAACCATAAATCAGGTTTTTAAACTAGACATTGTTGACTACTGTGTAATGTCATGTAATGAACATAACCTACAGACATTCATAGGTTGTACTTACTTATTTGTTTGCTTAAAAACTAGTATGAGACGCTTAGAATCTTACTCGCAGGCTTAATATTTATTAAAATCACGTACCAATTGATCTCATTTAGAGAAAGCAAACTGAACTAAAAAATCGACTTTTCACAGTCACATCATCAACCTTTAGTGTTATGATTATTGTGAGAAGAAACATCACAATTTAACAGTTGTTTACACCAAAACAACAGTAAAATCCTTCATTTGCTTTCATTCACAATGTTTAATAGATCACCATTCCTCACTAGCTTTATAAAATTAAACTTTCTGAATGAAAACGTCATCTGAATTATTGTTCCATAAACAGCCCGATAAAAAGTACATTGCATGTAGTTTGCTTTTTCTGGAGTATAGCTTGACCGGAAGTGTTGCTTCTTACGATTCTTTCAATTCTTATGATTTACTTCTTACGATTGTATTGTGGTCTGAATAATCACGATTCTCTATTAACCGAATAATTTTGACATCCCTGCTTCAGATGTGAAATTGTTGTTTTCCCTCTCCCAAAGCCCTATGTCATCTTGTTTTATAATTACACTTCCAACAGTATTTAATTGAACGGCACTCTTGTATTTATAATGCTAGCCTGATCTAATGACTATGGTTAAGTGTCCTTGTGCTCAGACCCTGCTAATCATGTGCAGCCCCTGACATTACAGACATTACCTGTCTAATAAGTGCCCTCGGCTGTTTTGGAACTTTCCACCCAGCAGCAGCAGCAGCCCTTCTACCTGAGCTGTATACACAACACAACCACCATCACACAACCCACAACAACAGAGCGCTGGTGAAGACGTCTGCGCGGTGACAGCACGGTGGCGGTGGCATGAGTCGGGCCCGAGTGCAGCCTTATTTACAGCTCAGGGACAGGGCCACGCGCAGGAGCCGGCTGTGTTATTATAGAATCAGGTGTGGGGCAGCTGTCTCTGTGCCAGCCTGTCATTAGGAGCAGTGCACAGTGCCCTCAGACGGAGCAGGATTACCCACAGCAGCAGGGCTATTGATCCCCAGTGACTCCACCTCTCACACATGGAGCCTCAGCAGGGGCCAAAGGCATCGCTGCATCTGTTAGGGACAATGGGGCCCACCGCCGCCTGCAAAGTTTCAAACAGTTGTCTTGGAAAGTTCAATACTGGAGTGCATTTTCGATTTTTTTGTGAAGAGTGTTTAGTTTATTGTGAATTGTATTATCTAGATCACAATCATATTAGGGATGTCCAGTGGTGGAAGAAGTTCTCAAGTTTGTTACTTAAGTAAAAGTGGAGATACGAGGGTAAAACAATACTCAAGTAAAAGTATCATGTAAAAAATCTACTTAAGTAAAAGTGTTAAAAATTTACTTTTAGAGGAAACAAGTAAAAATATTTCACAGAGATTTTGAGACGTTTGGTCAAAGGAAATATTTTATTGATTGTCAAACCCAGAATCTTCAGGCAAGATGTCACCATGGCCATTTTAGACAGTCTCAAACCCTACACAAATGTACTTTGTCTAGTTCAAAGATTTAGGGGAGTGGAAAGTACAGATACTTGAAAAAAAGTATCCTACTTCTACTTCTGTACTTCATTGCATTCCACCACAGGGGATGTAACAATATAACATTTTAATGTTACCATTATTGTGACAAATAACAACATAATTTAACAATTATGCACAAGAACTGAGACCCTAAATGAAAAAACAATGAAATATTTAAGTTTCTTTCCCATTGTCTAATACTATTACTATTCCTCAAGTTGTGACCATCTTTATCAACTTCTTGAATGACTAAATAAAAGAATTGTGACAAAATATAAGGTAAAAAGTACTTTACATTCAGAAGCATTTTTTGGACTAAAGATTTAATAAAAAATACTTAAAATTGTAATTCGTAATATGATATATAACTAAATAAATATAACTAAAAATACTAAATGTAGCGATTTCAATTCACACATGTTTCAAAAAAGTAAACCTAGAGTAAAGTATTTTTTTATGCACTAGTGTTTATGTCACATTAACTTTACTTTATTGTACTAGAGGAATGGTAACGTATTAGACAACGCGAGTGAAGGAAAATGAAGGCTTTCACAGTCAAGCATGAATAATTGTTCAATTGTGAGGTTTCTTCTGGCACTAATCGTGACACTGACATTTGAAAATCGTGGAACATTTCTAGTTTAGAGTAAAAGTGATGAAAGCTTGAAATTCAGTTGTTATCCTATTTACAAAGACAAAGTTTGTGGTTTTAGTGCTGTCTGCATTGATTGGAATCCTCAGTCTCGGGCGACAGCGTGCACACACTTGACTGTATATTTAAAATGATGTCGCTTGACCTTAAACCTTTCGGTGATGAGTTGCACATTTCCGTGGACTCTACCCTAGTACCTGTAAGCTATCGCCGTCTTCAAATGTTAGTAGACCAGACTTTCATCACCATACATTAGGGAGGACACAGTTTTTGTGGAACAAAAAAAGTTCTATTTATTTCACTCTTAAACCTATGCACAACTTCTTGAGAACAGATACATTCTTAAAAGTTCATAACTGACCATAGATGAGTCTGTCTCAGTAGACTATATTTGGATAAAATGGTTTCCAAGCTGTAGTGGATAACTGACCTTTTACAAACACGGTTTCAGCAGTAGTGTCTGAGTGAAGCAATGAAGCAATGAGTGTTTCACCAGCAGCAGCAGCTCGCTCTGGTCTGGTAAAGGCTGAGCGACGTGTAAACAGTGACCTCATACAAGTACTACACTAGCTGCTGACTTTACTAAAACTGGGCAAAAACAATTACATTCTTTGTCCCTATTTGGATCTAGGTAATTGTAACAAAATCCATTGTCATAAGTAACATCTGACAAACAAATGCTTCTAAACATCAACCTTTTTTTGTATTTCAATGATGACGTAATACTCTGTTTAATATGCACTTTGTAAGTTTTCTGGTGGGAGAGTCTATCGCCGTGGAGATGTTATTGCTTGGAATGTTCCACTTCACCTCTCCGCGGATAAATAAGCCTACAGTGACGTCACCTACTTCGCATCTCCATGGAGAAGTTTAGTGCCATACTGCGGAACATTCTGAACATCTCCATGAAGATAATCAGGTGACGGAAACCGCTTCCATCCTTTTCCACACGCGTGATGTATTTTCTTCCAGGCTGATGATACAGAAGTGACTACAAAGGTTGGCGTATTGTTTTTCTCCAAAGCAACAAATCAAGTTGGGACAATCCGGAAGCAAACACAGGTGCTGCTGTCTTTGTTTTTAAGTCCTCAAAACACAACAAAGTACTCCCAAAAACAAAAATAATATATGTTTGTGTAGTTGGACTGCTGTGATGGTGCACATTTAGCATAGTCGTCAGTTAGTTGTATTTCATCATCTTTAACTGCACGGTGTCTAAATGGACACCTACACTGTCCAGTACATCTCTTGTTTTCGTGTCCATGTTGTTGATTAGTGCTCCAAGACTAATTGTATGTTTGGAAGAAGCCACTGTCGCCTTGAGGAAATCCTCCCCCGGCCTGAGTCAAAGCACGAGGACAACCCCCCAGGCAGGAAGAGGAAAGGGATAAATGGAGATGAGGGAAGAGCCTGCTGGTGTGAAGAGGGCTGTTAGGGCACTACCAGTATTCTCTGCAGCATGGACAACCTCAGGATTATGATGTATTATGGGTAATGGGCAGGAGTACACTTGTTAGACCTGAGGACGGAACAGGTGCTTTCAGTTTGGGGGTTCTTTGTCTTTAAGTGCTCTGAAGGGAGACATAATAATACAAAATTTAGACAATAGCAGGGCTTGGGAAAAGCAATTATGTTGTCTTCAAACAATTGCCGTGGACACAGTTAGAGCTTAATAATTAGAGAGACAATCCAGTGGCAAAAGTATGAAACAGAGCGCAAATTTGACCAGCCAAGTGTATTATTGTTTTTGTTAATCCACCCTCCTTAGCCACAATGCTACCTGTTTATTTAGTGGTACTTTGCAGAAAAATGTATTCAAAGTTTTGTGTTCATCAGATTCTCCTTTCAGTTCACCTTGGAAATCAAACTCAAATTGACTGTTTTTTCTGACTGCCATTTTGAGATGACCACCCAATAGCTTCCCTACGTTTACATGCATTTTGGCGTAATTCTTTTAAGTAATCCTTGTTGAGGGCCAGAATGTTTCTCTGTGGGATTTTTTCTTACATTTTTTGGGGGGGTCGTAATAGCAAACCATTCACCCTGTAAACTAGAGTACCAGCCTGCATCACACCCGGGGTCTTCTCGCAGTGTATCCGACCACCAGTTAGTTGACAAAACTATTAGGATCCCACGCAAAAACAACTCAAAAGTGAAAAGTCACATTTAATTCTCCCAGAACTCAGGCTAACTCACGCCACACTTTCACCTTTCTGCTGAAAATAATCCAAATAGAATGATTCATTAACAAATAAAACATTGGGATGACTTAAGACATAATCAACCAATTAACTGACTAAAGGACCACAGCCCGAATAAGCACTGATGAGGTTTAAAATCTGTTTTGACACTCAAATTTTGTACATGGTTTGCTGCACTTTTGTTAGATATGAGTGAAACTGCACTGCTAGCGCACAAATATCACTTTTAGTCCACAGAACGAAGTAAGAATGATCTGTCTCTGCTTTGTTTTGTTGTTTATGTTCCAGGCCCAAAGTCGTCAGCAGAGTGGAAGTGGCAGTAATCAGTCAACACCATCAGCGTGATTAGTGCTCTGATTTCACCTTCCAGCATTTTGTGAGAGCTTGTGATTTGCTTTAATTATGCGCACTCCTTAATGATGTCTTATCTCTTCTTCACTTCCGGGCTCTCTCTCACGGCCCTTCATGTGCCCCATTCTCACCACGCCGCTGTTTAATAAAGCTATATTTTGGGAGGATTTGTTTTCTCCGTTGATGGTATCAGTTATTTTTGCCGTGCGGCCTTTACTTTGACATGTTGTTTCCGCTTTTGCAGCTTCCGATGCGGATTCTTTGTTCCTGTTGCATGTGTAAAGTTGAAAATAAGTTCGTAAGTGATAGGCTGAGAGTGGCTGTGGTTCCTAGAAAGGTTCTAAATAAGAATTGCATAATGGGTTGGGTTCAAGAAGACCTAAAGTTTGATTTTGAGGTGAAGGGCAGATCAGAATTATGATAGCGTTTGCCTTTTCAAATGGTTAATATCGCTATAATTACTGGGTCCAAAATAAAAATAAAACTGACGCAAAGTTCAATGTCTTCTGTGTTAATATAAATACAATAGCTTCAAAATGTGTTCCCATTATGCAACACCAAAGACATGATTGTTGTCAAAATTTGGGGCACCTACTGTCATTTTCAAACAGTAAAATAAGGAATTATGTATTTAAATCTTTCTTACTCATTTCTAGCCCTCACAAATCCTTTTAAATATCGATTTTCTTTTTTTTTTTGCCACTAGCACAGCTTTAGATCAGCTTTTTCAGACACAAAAGTGAAACAGCCGATCAGCTCGCATCCCGAATATAGTGACTCACATGCTCTTACAAGTTTGAAAAGATAAAATGTTTAATAATTAGAACAAGACAGCATGTGGAGTTCTGCTTTTACAATACACTTTCTGGAGAGGAAACAGAATTTACTAAATATAAGAAAGAATGTTGTTTACAGCAGCTTTAATGTGCCAAGTTTGTGGAGCCAATTCTTAAAAAATAATAAGGAACGACATTTGTGGATTGATGGATTTCTTTTTAAAAAAAATCGGAATCTCCTGTAGTACATTGGCCCCTCCCCTCCGTCGGAAATTGTGGCATCATCAAAATTCCAGAACAACCTGTGACATTTTATCAATAAGGGATAAATTGCTCCACTAACAGTCTCCTTTTTCTGTTTGGAAAAGCCCGCCAAAACCAAAGGAAGTTCTCTGTATATTATGCTATGCTACAGGGTTGTCAAAAGTATCCATTCCATACTAATTGGCACTAAAACTAGTGTAGACCCTATACTCGTTTCATTTATCAATGCCTCGAAAAAAACATTTAGATTTTTCTGGAATAGTTTTTAAATCTCTTGATCAAAACAAAATTTTGGTCCACACGGTAATATTGAAGAAAACACTATTATTTCTAAAGTATACCTTACTTTAAATCCAAACAAAGTCTCCAAACTTTTTTCACTCATTTTGAAACCACAGACGACATGGCAATGAAGTCATGTAGTCTGCATTTGACGTAGTTTTGCCACCTTTAAACATTTTTGGAACATTAATTTTAGGTCTGTATAACGGCAACATGTTTGTTGTTTTCTCCAATTTTACAGCCTTTAGGTGTTTTATATTTTCATTACAGAATTGAAATTGGTATCAAGAATTGAAATTTAGTATAGTATTAACATTACAGAGAGGAAGTGTTTTCAAACACAAAAACAGAACAATAGAAGAGAGAACACAGGGAAAGTAAACCCATTTGGTCCAAAGTCTGTCAAATGAGTACATTTTCAAATTAAGTCCAAATGTGATTTTTTAATTTTTATTTCTTGATGTCCATAATAATGTCAGTCCAGTCCTTGAATGTAGGTGCAGTTTGCGTATAAAAATGTTTTTGTGAGGGTCTTTTCCTGCTTCCAAACATGTGATTTTGTGGTCCTCCATTGAGAGGTATATATGCTCCCAGTCTTCGTTTGTCAAAGAAAAATTACCATGTCTTTCTCATTTTTAATATATTTAGTAGAGTGTTGGCCAGGTTATTAATGCATTATATAATTGAAATTTCCCTTGAATGTTCTGATTTATATGCCTTAATAAAGGTTTCAGTCATGTCATTGCTTTGCTTAATCTTAATGTTTTGGTTATTTGTAAACATCTATAAAAGTCCTTACTCTCCAATCGTGTAAGAAACACTTTTGTAATCTAGACCTTAACTCTTAGGTTGGTGCTTTTTGGTACAAAAACTTTGTCCTAAGCCAACCAGTTTAAGATTTTAACAGCTTTGTTTAGTTTGTCTGTTTTGATTAGCTCTTTCCAGGTCATAAGCACAGAGTTTATCCAGGGATTCTTAATTTCCTTCACTTCACCCAACCGTTTGACTGTAACCATTCCAGTTTGTGGTAATACATGTAACACTTAAATGCACGTACAGGCTGTAAGTAGATCCTTCGCTCAATAATTCTGTCTAGATCTGTAGCAATCCATGATGACTATAGAGTATAAGTTGTAGTTCTTTTAGTTTCATTTCTTCTGCGTGTGGAAGTATCGCGTTTCACTTTTTATTTAGCACAGTGTACAGTTTTATTTGTATTAGTGTCGATCAACGACAAACAACAATTACCATTATTTTTGTAATACACAACTGTGTTTACAACAAAGTGCACTAGATGTATATTTTTCCTTGTGTGAGCGTGACAGGGCTGACTGCCCCCTGTTTGTTTTGTGAATCCTCCTCCTCTCCCTCTCTACTGCATGTTTATAGTGACGGATAATGTCTCATTTTCAACATTATTTCTGGAGCCATCTCTGCAACCCAGGACATGCAGACCAGTTCTGTTCTAAGTTGACCCCAATTTCCCCCCCTTTTTTGACTTCTTGCAATTTTCCTGTCTGTGTCCAGCAGCTGACGTCTCTCAAGATCTCTGCTCTCACTGTAGTCACACATGTCATATTTAAAAAGCAGACATTTTCTTCCATATGTGGGAAAAGCTGCAAATGCATGCGGAAGACAAACGATTCCTCATAACATAACGACTTAGCAATGCCCACTATGCCCCTCCATAATGCTAACTGACTTTTTGCATGTTTTCTCTCAAATTGGAGTGGCTCTGAAGAGGTGCAGATTAATCTTTCTGCTCTTAGTTTATGTTCTCATATAAGCAGTGATTTACAACTCAGGGTGATGAATGGCACTGATAGGACGAGTGCAGAGCTAGCGCATTCAAGTGGTATAATTTGTTTATTTTGGGTTGGTTGTTCAGTTTGAAAAGCACTTAATGTGATGCCAACTGCAGACATGTTTTGATTGTATTACGGTTTTAAGGATTTTCTGGTTAATTGACGGGGCCATGTGCAATATTGATTTTGTGTATGTTATGAATTCAAATGTGTTGGTGTCATGAAGAGATGTAGTCATGTACTCAGTCAAAATGCCTTACTATTATTATATCAATCGTTTATAATGTCATACTTAAATAACTGTTTAGAAATTTGGGGAAACTGTTATAAGACAAATGTATTGCCTCTAATTACTCTCCAAAAAAGAGTAATTAGAATCGTCTACAAAGTTCCCAACAATGATCACACCAACCACCTTTTTCATAAAAGTGATGAATTAAAATGATATGATTTAATTGATTACAAAACTGCTCAAGTCATGTTTAGAGCATCACAAACCTCTCTTCCGCTTAACATCAAAAAGCTATTATACTCTAAGACAGGGGTGTCCAAACTATGGCCCGGGGGCCAAATTTGGCCCTCAGACCAATTTCAGGCTTCCTCCTAAATGGGCCCAAACAACCAAAAGTTGTACATGTTACTGTTAAATTGTAACGCTAAATCGCTCATGGCCTAAATAACAACCATTTTGATATGCTACTGACCTAATATCAATGTTCCAAGCCTTATTAAATTTGGGGAGGCTCATCAACACTGCATCAAATGAAAAATATCCAATGATTCACTTCCTTGTCATGCTGTCTGTGGCCCTCCACCCCGTATATGTTTCAAAATGCAGCTCTCTGTGAAAAAAGTTTGGACACCCCTGCTCTAAGAGGTACCCATAAACTATATCAACCACGGGTTAGAACAACCTTAAAATCCATGTATAGTTCAGTATGGGGGGTTACATTGTGGAATGGGTTAACTAATATATAATATAATAATCCAACTAATATCATTCATGGTTTTCTTTTTCTTTATTAAGGCTAATCAGAACAGAAAGGAGAGGACCAGATTGGTGGACTTCCCATATCTCAGCGAGTTCCCTACTTCCCTCAAACTGTCTTTTACAGATACTGCAGGTGGGTTGGTGCATCAAAACTGTCATATAAGTTCTGCATTTACTTAACAATTATTGAAATTGATAAGTACAATTATGAAAAAAATGCCTTTGTTTTGATGCATTTTATTTATTGTTAGTGGAATCCGCTCTGGCAGCAACAATGCCATTATTGCTCTTAACAAGCTTGACAAACTTTTTTTGGGACGTATCTCTGAAGTTTTCAAATCTAATTTTGCGTCATCTTTTGGACCATATGATTATAATAACAAAGTGTAAAATGAAAGCGTCTGGTGTGTATGTTGTGTGTGATAAGGCGGTGGGAGAGCAGCCCTGTGTACCCTCTCACGGTAATTACAAACACAGTGCTATGAGAAGCTTATGTAAGCCCTGAGGAGCGTTCAGCTGACCTGTCACACAATACTACAGCACAGTGTGTGGTCAGGGCTCTTAGCACCACCACCACTCAGCTCTGTGCCATTGTCATAGGTAGCATCATTTATTCCAACTTATAGTGTGCTGTATAGTTACAAGTCTTAGCTCATGGCAGCCTGCTGTCAACATGTGTGAGATGACCTGCCAAAGCAGCCAATATGTAGGGCTGGTTTGAATCATTATATGTATGTAATATATATGATATCATTATTTCAAGTTCAATTACAGTCCATACAGTATGCTGTTCTACCTAAGAATAGTTTAATAAGAAAAAGAATATTTATAGCAATGATTATTAGACTTTCACAGGCCTGTTTTTCTAGAAACCTTTAAAAGAGCACTTCACTCACATTTTGTGTTCCAATATAGTCTGTCCTTTAAGCAAGTGGTCAGCCCAAACAAAATATGCAGCTATGCTGGAGATTTAAGGCCAATAGACAATGCGCTAAAAAGTACCACTATAAGCCCGATAAATCGGCCAACCAGTAAACAAGTCTATCACTATTTACTTACCTGTAGCTACATATAGAACAGTGGCACATCCCAATATGATTTGATCAGTTTTAAGACCAAGAAGAAATTAATTGTAATCAACCAATTATCATTAGTTGATAACAATTAATGCATGTTTTTTTTACTGTATTAATTGTAGAACTTAATCTTCAACATTTAATTATATTTTATTCATTCATTCTTGTCAGACCAAATGATGTGCTTTCGGGCTGACTGATGCCCCAAAGAGACAACCCAGGCAATTTATCCAGGCAGGGGACTGGCTCAGAGAAGGTACAGACTGACTACATTCTTACACAATTTATAAGATCATTTAAAGTACTTTTTATGTGAACACAGTGTATCATTTCTTTTCACCTGACTGTTTGTGGTTCTGGGTTGCTGTTGTGCTAATGACAAGTGTCCAGTGGTCACTTTGAGTCACCCGCTCCACCTCCCTGCGCCCTCCACCTCCCGCCCTCTCACCCTCACCCCATCCTCGGCCTTACCCCGAGCCTGGGAGCGGAATTCTGGGAACATTTTTCCATGTGAAATGCCGAGGTCCAGTCGAAGGGTGTGACGCCAGTGCATTGTTCCAGCGGCAAAAAAGGAACCGCTTGTGATGAGGCCAATTCCTGTTGGTCTCAAAAAAACAGGCACTTTCTCACACCGACTTCCTTCCTCCTTCGGACAGCGCAAAACAATCCCAGAGCGAGTTGCGAGTGACAGAGCGAACGAAAGGAAAAATAGGTTTAGAGAGGTGTCTGTAAGAAGACACAATGTGGCTGAATCGGCATTATTCACCACACTTTGTCCCTTTGAATGTTATCTGCAGACACAGGGCCGCGCTGAATGTCTTCTCTTTCATCCATGTGGTTATCTTTACTGCTTCTGTCACTGTCCATGCATTGTCTCCATCTTATAATGTTTGTGTTTGGTTTTATTGGAGAATGCATTGATTTTACCTGACTTTGTTTGTGTTTTGACTTATACTTATAGGAAACCGCACGGAGAGGTCGACGAGGCTGATTGAGCGCGCAGGATTCAGGAAGCACCTGCCAGCTCCAATGGTCCAGCATTTATCTGACCCCGCTCACATCAGGTGGTTTCCTTGTTTACGTTACCCCCCCCTCCCTTACAGCTCCACTAGGCCCCACTCTGATTGGCTGCCTCAGGCCACTCCTTTTTCCAACACGTTCATTGATCTCAAGTGCCACTTCCCGGTCTTTTTCCCACCGCGAGACTGAGCTAGCCTCAGCGACGGGATCAGGACAACACGCTGCAACAACAAGCTGACCTCTCCAACCACATTTTACAACGCGGTGCTCAAAAAACGCCTTCCTCTTCCCACTTATGCACATACTTTAGCGCTCATCCGTCTAACTGACTGATGGTCGTCATCCTGCTGTCCTCGTTGTCACCAATATTGCTTGACCCCTTTCCAGATGACCAGTTTAAACAGTCACCTTCCTCAGGGTCAGCATAGTACAATTTTTCACAATTTCTCAGTTCATTTGAAAATCATCTGTAAAAATAAAATAAAAATGTTACAGGCAAAAATGTAGATTTTCCCCTTTATTCAGATGATCCAAGCAGCGCCAAGGGACCATTCTCCAGATCTGAAGGTTTTCATCTTGAGATATCTAGCAATGCCATGCATTGGTTATTATTTATTTATTAAAGTTGTTTTTAATCTTTTTTTATAATTGAATCTGATTCTTATTGTATTTTGTGACGGTAGAGAACTGACAAAGAGTTGAGGAATAGTAAGAACCGCTTAGGAATCAAACCCTACATTATGTTTTCCAAACATGCAAGTAACTTTGACTAATCAGGTCAACATTGTGAGTAAATCTTCGGTAAACCTAGGTCAGTGTTTAGTGTAATGCTAAACCTGATAGGGAGGTTGCTTGAGGAAGTCAGAGGAGTACAGGAATGACACGAGCGACCCAAGTTAAGGGACCATATTGGGTCACTCTGCCTTTAGTGGGCTTATCGCTCCAGATGCCCAGTGACATGCAACGTGCTTTTTGGTGTAGCACATATGGGCTCATATACATAGGTCATAGAATGGCGGTAGGCTTTAAACAAACCAGGGCCCTTCCTTTTTGACCCCTCCTTCTCCCAAAGGTCTTGTTGGTGGCCCCTTGGTGCCCCTGCTTTCCTTACTATCTTGTTATCTCAGAGAATGCTTCCTCCGAGCTCCTCACTCTTTTGGGGGGCAGACGGTGGAACTTGTGCTGCACTACATCCACGGGGCATTGTTCTGCTACAGTCTGCCGCCATAAATTAGCTGGAAACCATTTGTCAAGGACTTAAGACAGGCAGGGAAGAGAAAAAAGCAAAAACAAAATCTGGTTCCTGATGTGGCCCCAACTCTGAACCCTACAAAAGCTATGCTAATGGTCTGTGTAATTGCTGCAGTTCAGGCTATTATGCCTAACATTATCCAGACTGATCAACTTGAGGCTAAGTAGGGCAACGTTTATTGTTTAAGGCTTCCCTGTGGCGCTGTACTTTGCATCATAGACATTTCTTTACAAAATTCATCATATAGTTTATGAGCTGTATTGTCTTATGGCCTTATGTTTAAAAATACAAGAGAAGTAGCAGCTGGACTGCTTAAGCCAAAGCACCTTGCATTGGTGTAAAGTGTTATAGTATGTACAGTAACACAATTCATTTGTAATATTTTACTTGTCTAGATGCTTTACAATTTCACATTGTTCATCCACTCCCCTTATACTGGTCCACTTCTTCCCTGGCCTCACGTGTCCTGGGTTTGACTGACCACCACAACCAATCACTCATCCACACACACCGTAATTATATATGCAAGAAAGTGTCTTGTCCAAGGACACAACAACTGTATGCACTGGTTGGAGCTGGGATTGACTTAGCGACTTGTTTCGAATCATGCTTCTGGATGTGGATGCACTTGTCTGCATGGTTTGCCCTCCTCTTCCGAGCTCTTAACCCGATGAGCTGACCTTTTGGGACAGTGCATATGTTTAGTGTTGAAGGATGAGTTACTTGTTGTTGTCTAGGTCAGTGCGGAGGAACCTGGGTGATGTAGGTGAGACAGTGGGGTCTGATTAAGGAGCAGGATGTGCGTGAGACATCCTCTGATGTTCAGGAATTCCCTCATTAAAGGGGGTCATGTTGACGGTCAATAGGAATCAGCCTGCGGAATAAACAGGGGCGGCTCCTTACAGACTCTTTTCAAATAAACACACTTTTCATTTACTCAACATGGAAACAGCCTTGCAAATATGTACATTATCTAATTTTGACATTTCCGGCAAAGGGGACCACGGCGGTGTAGCTCATGACTTTACCACTGAATGGAGATTTGAATTGATTTATATGTACACTACAGTTCTGAAATTGATTTAATAATATTTATGTTTATGAACAATCCTGGTCAATAAAGGATAGAAAGAAAAATAAAACAAGGGCAAGAAGGGTTTTAGACAATTTTGAACCCAAGATACAGAACGGAGACACGAATGTGTATTTAAATTGAGAACGATTTAGCATTCCTACTCCATTCCTACTGTTTTAAAGTTGATCATATTGGTCTTTCTGGTATTTTTTTAATAATGTATATAAAAATGTGTGAGAGCAAATAGGCTAACTGGTCACAGCCATTGTACCCATCTCACCTAATACTCAGATCCTGTGGTCAGAGGTCAACACAATAACCATCACTGCGACAGGTTTCTAAATGTTTTCTTCTTTTGGCAAAAATCGGGATGTGGTCTGCAATATAATACTGCCTGGGTTTCCTTTTCACAAACAATTGCATATAATTTACCCCAAACAAACTATGATATATCCTTGTATGGGGATAAGGGTATATCTCACTTGGCTGCTATTCTGGTGTGCTGTTTTAGCTGTTCACTTGTGCTTCCATGCATGTCTTCTGACTGGATAAGTGCCCTGTGCCTTTCCACTGTAATCTGAACTATCTTTGTAACTTGCGGAACAATTTTCGAAACCATTTGTGTTCTAGATTTTCTCGCCGAGCCTGTCCCTGCTCAGTGTCCTGCGGGAATCCCTCTGTCAAAAATGCCGTTCCCATGGATGGAGACGACCCCCTGGGAAGAAGAGATTGACAGCCAGCTGAGTGGGCCCAGGAATGAGAGGTCTCTGAAGAGGCAAGTGGATGGTGGCACGAGAAGAAAACCAAAAAATAGTGAAAAGAATGCCCGGAACAAGTCTGTACCCTCAGATGTGATGACGTTAATCCCAGATTTACATAGACACGGGAGAGCAAGTTCACTTGCAAGAATGGGTCTTTCTGCAGCTGGCTGAGAGTGCTACCTCGAGTCAGGAGCAAAACATTAAAACCTTAAAACCTTAAAATGATTATGACATTATGAAGGGATCTTTTGTCATTGTTGATATTTGCCCTAATTGAATTTACCATCTCTTCTCTCTACAGATCTGACCTGAAACTTTCCCTCCCCCCATGGAGAGAGAGCATTTTAGAACATTCTAAGCAAAGCGGGCATTAACTGTATTCATTCTGAATAATGATTCAAAATATACAACCAAGGATTAAATAAAAGTGAGATGTACTTTACTGCTAATAATAATATCAGTACTACTGTTCACTTAACTATTGAAGACTACAACTGTTAGTACTACAACTAACTACAATCACAAGCAGTACTATGTTGCTATGCAATACTACAGCTAGGGCTGTATGTGCACTATTTGTGCACTAAATGTGCACTAGTTGACTGAAAGTCCAGTCTCTCTTCCCTCCTGCCTGTGTGCACAGTGCCATAAGTCACATGAAGTATTTTTTCACCCTTTATGAGTGAAATGCTGAATCTGAACTATCTGCCGATAGCGGTAATGCATGCATGTGCGTGTTTCTGCCAATAGCATGCTATATCAGTCTTAATATATTGTACTTGTATGTCTTCCAAACTTTCAATATGGATTTCTCTGGATTTATTGGTCATATCAACATGAGATAAAACTGTAGGCACTCTGTTCTCTTTCCCTGAGGTCTACCTGTTTATGTTTTCAATAAGATGGAGGCAGTGCCATTACGCACATATCATATGCATCAGGTGCACCACCAGCTTGACCAGGGAGTTTGGATTGAATGGCAGTGGCTTATTGTGCAACAGCTGCACATTACAATTACAATTAATCACGTAGCCTATAGTAGGCCTACTTTGTCTTAGTTTACAATTTCAAAACTAACTCTAGGACTCTCTCTCTCTCCCCCCATGGCAAGTTTGAGATGTGTGTGGGCAGCTCCACTGTACAAGCAACAGTTTAAATAGATGCAGACAGCTCAAGGGCACAGTTGACAGCACTTTTGACTTGGTAGACTTGTTCTACGATTCACAAGGAGCAAATTGGTCTTTGGATGCTTAAAATTGGCCTCATATTCAATTAGAAAACTCGAAAATGATTGAATGACAAAAGGCGTCTAGCTGGCGTGCCAAACTGCAGAGCTGATACCGCGGCGCGGGCAAAACCAAAGTGGTTCAACTTCTTACAAATGTCTAAATCATGTTTTCACAAATGCAACAGAAAGCATCAGTTTTCTGGAGCCTCGATCTGCTGCAGAATAGTGAGTTATGAGTTGCTATTAATATTACATCTAAAATGCACCAGAATACATGAAATTACATGCCCCTCTTAGGATTGTGATTCAAGCAATATATATCAAATTACATATATATACATAAAAAATACTTCCAATATAGTCACCTTTAGTTGTCAAATCTACATATTTTTTACACTTTCGAAGTGGGTTGGGGGCCTGGGGGCACCACTGAGCAAAATGCTAAAATGCTTAGGGCACCCAAATGGCTAGCAGCGGTCCTGGATGGAGGAGAGTCAAATCAAAAATTGAGATCAATCAATAAGGGGGTAAAAGCATGATTTCTACTACTTCCTTCAGCTGGTTAATTTTACTGTTACAAGTTTGAAAACTGAATGGCTGCATCTTACATAGAGCCTTGAGATTAGTCGCTAATATCGCATCGCTTTTGATTAAACTCCGACATGACAACTGCTTTGATAAGGAAATGGTGCAAAGCGGGCAAACTCTAGCTGTCATTGAGAAAAATGGACTCTGTTCCCAAGTGGAAAAATTTGAAAAGGGGAAATCAAAAGGGAAGTATCAGCCTGTATAAGAAAGCAGATTGTTTATGTAATGTTAAACATGTTTGCTTTAAATTATGTCACAGAAGTGCTCCCAGTCTGGTACAGGAACAAACAGTGCATGCTTCATTTAACATGAGTGTGACTCTGTACGTCTCCATTTCATTATCAGCCTGGAATAAGCCTCTGGGACTTGACAAACATTACTAATTAATACTCATCACCACAGCTATTGACATCATTTATTTAAAAGGCAATGTATCTTGGCTTCTCACAGTCTACATTTACTCTACTATTGTTTTGTTTGGCAGTCAGCTGTTTGTAGAATCTTTTAATTTTGTTACGCTTGTGGCAATGGAGCAATGCTTAGAATGAGACCAATGTGTCCTTCTTGTCCTCATTTCCCCTGTTCCTGAATAAAGTATCTGCAGATTTAGTCCCAGTTTGGGGCAAGAAACAAATAATGATTTTATTGTTGTTGTTTTTTTATCCACAGATGCCAGGTCTATTTTGTCTCATCATTAATCTTTATCTAAGCCGTTACCACAACAGCCCGAAGAAGATAGCAGCTGTTCAAGCAGGTCTATACTATATATACTATAATAATGGGGTGGTGGAATTTAGATCCGGAATAATGTTATTTTATGTCATCTATTTTTACTCGACAGAACCCCTGTGCATACGTTTTTACAAATGAGAATTGATATTGTAATTTAAACTAATCATCCTTTCTAGTTATTATAACCTAAGCCAATTACCACACATTATTATGGTAGGATGGGTCAAGTGTCTTGCCCAAGGACACACCAACCTTCTGGGTTATAGATTAATATCTCCCCTCTTAGCCACTGAGTATTAATTAAATGTAATTAATCATTGGATTTATTTAGCGCCTTTCATGGCGCAGTGCACTTTATAGAGCATTATTCCTTCACTCCACAAAGCTACTATTCCAGCCACAGCTGCCCTGGAGCGCCATCAGCCCCTCCCACCACCACCAGCACCCACCAGCACACACCAGCACACAGGGATTTGACCATTTTTATACCAGATGCCTGTCCTCTCTGAAGCTGCCATAATACTGTGCTTAGAGTGGGTGCATTGAGTATTTGTCATGGAAATAACAACATGCGTTTAGTTTTACACCTATTCCTATATAAAGTTCTAAAAGTACATTAGATGCCCTTCTAAAGATACTTTCATACTCATACCCTCCAGCTTGGCACTCCTATCATCAGGCATTAGTGGTCTTATATGTACGATAGCATTAGTGGAGCATATTGTCTGCAACACAGACAGTAGTCATTGAACAGACAGATAAGCATCAGGGCCACATTCAGACTGGTTCCTGTTTGTCCTCTGGGAGATGTAGACCTTACTCCACATTGAGCTGGTAAACCTATCAGGCCATAGGGAAGAAAAGGACCGTCTGTAGACAACAAGACTCCTGAGCAGACAATAAGGCCCAGTGTCTAAACTGGTTTTGTTCTGAGTGTAAGGCAGTGTATACTTAAACGTAAAAAGTATGCTGTTCAAATGTATTTGTAAGGTGTGAATTGACTACTAACTCAATATGAGCCAAGGTCATAATGGGCTCAGAAGTAACATTTTGGGGTGTGCTTACAGTTTTTGTAAATGTTTTCAATCATTCTCAGAATTAAAGGTGTAATATGTAGCTTTTCTGCTTGTCTCTGTGGGGATGTTATGGCTTTGCCATGTTCCACACTATGGCATTAAAAGTATCTATCTTGCATTTATTCAATGACACATTCTCTCAGTGAGTAGGATCAACTCACCTCGTCACAGATCTGACCTATAACTTGGCCTGGTGGCGTTACTTAAGAATACGTTTAATTCTCAGCATATAATTAACATCTCAGTAGTGACAAGCAGGTCATGGTCCTGCCACTAAACATATAAGTAAGGTGTTTCTTTTTCAAATTCAAACACGTGGGCTTTGTTTACCTGGCTCAACCCAGACTAATCTCTGTCTCACTCTGAATTGAGTTCTTCACACGACTCAATCTGGGAAGGCTCTCGTCAAAAGCTGTGGGGATGTAAAAAAAAAAACTTCACACTGATTGGTCGAAGCGGTACAGCAGCGAATGAAGAAAAATCTAAATTTGTGTTTAATCCAGTGTTCGGAAAGCACAGTTTCACAAATGTACAAAGTGCCATTATGTGCACGTTTTTGAAAAACAAAACAGTCCGTATTTCCAGTTCCAGTCCGGCCTGCGGGCCCTAAATGCCATGTGATTGGCCTGTTAAACCACTGGTGCGGACTGCAAACAAGTTTCACAAGAGTTTGTGAACTCTTGCTTGCAAGTGCAAAGTTTTGTATTCTTTGATACACAAATACTAATCTTTGTTCACAGACATTTGCACTGCACTTTGTAGCCAGGATATTATGTCATTAGAAAATGTATGTTAAAAACCCCGGATAGAATTCTAAGGAACCCCACTGTAGTTTAGTATGTGACACAATCAATTTGGAAGTTGTATCATTTCCTGACCCAATCTACACCCATTTCCCCCTCGTACGGGTGTCATCCCCTGTGCAAGTCACTGAATTGCGTTGCTCCAGAGCTGTCAGACCTCACAATGAGCATTGTTCTTACAATAGCACTCGGCGGACAGCATGAGAAGTGATATATGACAGCTAATCTTGATTCAATTTAAAAAAAAAAAAAAGTGGTAAACTATTTTGGATAATGTTTCAGTCATAATGTCTGCTTTCCCACAGTCAGCTGGAGAACGCTATGTACCTGTGTTGCAGCCCCTTCCTCTTCAAATAAAGGGCCCAACCTGGAAACCATTTACTCCATGTCTTCCTCTCCTCTTTCATAATGACGGGAAAAGAGCTGCAGCCCCGCGGAGCACAAAGCCTGATGGGAAATGGCAGAATTGGTGACTTTTCACACACACTCTCACTGACACCATCATAAATACTGAATTAAATATAAAAGTACCTAAGAAATGGTGAGATTGTAAAAATTAGCTTTATGGTAAATGGTATTAAAGTTCCCATGATAAACTTAAGCCACTTCATCAAATCATTTCAAAAGACAAATTATATTGGGTAATGACACAAAAGTATGGCAGTTAGTTGGCTGATTCAAACTATTAAGGACATTGAGGTCATTCATTTGTGCTGTTATCAGAACGTGGGCATGCAGTATAATAATGTGCAGTAAACCAGGGAAAGACATTCTTGTTTGAGTCACAATGGTGGGAACAAGGATTTGCTTTTTACATATTCCTGCTAAAAGATGAGAGAAGATAAGAAATGCTGTCAGGCCTTTTATATGCTTTGGACATGCTTTTTTTCCGGTATTTAGTATTAAACTATACATAATAATTTCACATGTTGTCCATTGTAAACTGCAATATTGATCTAATACGGCTTAGTAATAGAAACAGGTCCTTTGACATCCTGCTCAAATCTGCAGAAGTGGAAATCACCATAGTTTTTCATTCACATGTTTTTATTGCTGAAAATGGCTGTGATTTTTTTCTTTTTTTAACATTACGACCTGGAGTCTGAATTATTTTAATTATCTCATGTAAGTACAGAGCAGAAGGCAGGGGTAAGTACATAAGTGAATGCAGGATTACTGGAACATGCATGAATCAGTCAAACACCTAATATGTTTCCTTCAACAGTGATATTGCGGTCAGTCACATTTGAATTAGAACATTGGCAAAAGAGCATTCTGATTTTCGGGCAGTATCTAGCCAGCCCGGCCAGGCCCATTCACTTAGTTTGCAAAATTTGATTTGCAAGGAACCAGCAACCTCCCGATCCCAACTGCTTACCGAGTCCAACTAATCAAAATTCAAAATGTTATTACCCCCATTTGATTATATTTTTTGTGTAATTTATTTTTACCCCAAATTTTTTAATTACCTATGTCTGTCTTGCAACAGGGATAACATGGTGGGCCATTATCCAGTAATAATAGGTGGAAGAAAAAGAAGTTAATCAGCCTTTAAAACGGTGAACCATATTCAAACACTGGAAGTTCTAGAAGCTGTCAAACTGCATTAAAAAAATATTTTAGGCATAATTTTTGTTTTATTTAATATCATAGTATTATTACTCATTGTTTGATGTTGCATGATGTTGTTTGATGTTTTGCCAAAGCAAAATCCTAGTTGGTCAGTTAATTTTATTCACATACAATTGGGTTAGGGTAAGTGAGGTTTGGTTATTGATTGATAATCAAGTGGTAACCCAGGTTTAAATTTTAAGTAATTAAGTATATGGGATAGAACCCCCTTATTGTGTATCTGAAAATGTTTTTTTTTTATGACTTCCTGTTGTCATGATAACTTTAAACTTTACACCTATTTGTCACCAGCCTAATCTATGATGTTACAACATCATAGATGTTACAGCGCATGCAGTGTGTCCAAAAGTACATCAAAATCTCTTTAATCACCAATTATGCATGGTGGGCAGTAAACCATCTTTTAAGGCAACATATGTCCCGCCATATTAACAAAAGACAGAGCTGGAAATCCCTGTGTGATTGCGCCCGCCATCAGCCCAAACATGAGGCCAGCAGATTTCCACTGTAATAATGCACTGTAATGATCCGGGCCTGTTTGTGTTTTACAGCTGCACTTCCTGAATAGTGTCAACCCAGGGGTCACCGGGGTCAGCAGACAATCCTACAGCAGATAAGGCTAACCATGCACCTGCCACAGTGTAATACACTTCTACTATGTTTCTTACAACTTTATTAAAAGGCATTAACATACTTTAGCCCGCTATTGCATTGATAAGATAACATGATGTGTATTAAAAGACCTCACACATTGCAAGTACATTTATTTTTCATTACAATCTAATTAAAATGAACAAGGATGAATAGTGCTCACTGTAAATTCAACAGTCTTGTCTGCCTCAATCATTTGCAATAATTGGCCTCTCCACTCTATCCCCATTACAACAACAGCACCAAAACACTTGGCTCTCATTAGGGGGCCATTTTGCCCTCCCTATTACCAGAACAAAAGCACGGGAGGCAAAACAGTTTACTCACAAATCTCTCTCTGTGTGCCCACTGCTTCACCCTCTCATTCAGGCCTTGGAAGCAAAGGCCATCTGCTGGGTTAGAGCTGAGCCAGCCTCAAACACACATTCAAACTCAAATTCACTTTGTGTTAGCCAGCAGATTATTTGTGTGAATTTACCTCTAAAATGGATTTCCAAGACGGCTGGGCTGGACACAGTGTGGTATACACGCCATTCCTTTCATTGTGAATACATGTATTTGGTGAGGTCTTTTTGGTCGAAGGCTGGCACATGATGAATGACGCTAGAACTCACACAGAAGTAGCCTCTGCTACGACAGGCAGATGTTTCTTTTGATTAGACATGAAATGGGCCAAGATATGTCCACTGCTAAATGTCATGCTTACATCTATGTCTACGCTACGTCAGACAAACTCATGAATATTCACGCCCAGCTGCCTGTGGCACAGAGATAGCAGCTGCCTTGTCTGCTTTACTGTATCTGAGAAACATACCTGGACTTTGGCCTTTGCACCATGGCCACATCAGAGGAGAGATCCTAGAGCTGCTTGTGGATGATCTTAAGCCCAGTAGAGTATTCTTCTACAACTGTTTATGGAGTTTTATGGCGGTTGGCAGACAAGGCCTTGTACATGAACAATGGGATATAATTTATGTAGCTGTAGAAATTACAAAATTATACAAGACATCTGTATTATCTAAAGCTCCAGTTTCATTGTATTTACTTTATTGGGTATCCCTACAGTTAGATTTAAATATTTATAAAAGAAGTACCGTATTTTCTGCACTATAAGGCGCTCTGGATTGTAAGGCGCACTGTCAATGAATGGTCTATTTTTGAACTTTGTCCATATATAAGGCGCACCGGACGATAAGGCGCATTAAGCTAAACAAAACAGTCCCAACCTTGTTCAATGGAAACACGTTCTGACACAGTCTGATACGCTAAATCAAACGTTAGCATATTCACAGTAACTCAAAATGGCTCAGGTTATAACACGTAAAAAAAACACGGTCAGATACCGGTGAATCAAACGTTAGCGTATTCACAGTACGGCAACTCAAAATGGCTCAGGTATAACACGTAAAAAAAACACAGTCAGATACTGCTAAATCAAACGTTAGCGTATTCACAGTAACTCAAAATGGCTCAGGTATAACACGTAAAAAAACACAGTCAGATACTGCTAAATCAAACGTTAGCGTATTCACAGTAACTCAAAATGGCTCAGGTATAAACACGTAAAAAAACACAGTCAGATACTGCTAAATCAAACGTTAGCGTATTCACAGTAACTCAAAATGGCTCAGGTATAACACGTAAAAAAACACAGTCAGATACCGCTAAATCAAACGTTAGCGTATTCACAGTAACTCAAAATGGCTCAGGTATAACACGTAAAAAAACAGAGTCAGATACCGTTAAATCAAACGTTAGCGTATTCACAGTAACTCAAAATGGCTCAGGTATAACACGTAAAAAAAAACACAGTCAGATACCGGTGAATCAAACGTTAGCGTATTCATAGTACGGCAACTCAAAATGGCTCAGGTATAACACGTAAAAAAACACAGTCAGATACTGCTAAATCAAACGTTAGCGTATTCACAGTAACTCAAAAATGGCTCAGGTATAACACGTAAAAAAAACACAGTCAGATACCGCTAAATCAAACGTTAGCGTATTCACAGTACAGTAACTCAAAATGGCTCAGGTATAACACGTAAAAAAACACAGTCAGATACCGCTAAATCAAACGTTGGCGTATTCACAGTAACTCAAAATGGCTCAGGTACAACACGTTAAAAAAAAAACAGTCAGATACTGCTAAATTAAACGTTGGCGTATTCACAATAACTCAAAATTGTTCAGTTAACACTATATCACGTAAAAATAAAACATAATACACTCACTTTTTCAGTTTATTCCTCGTCCACAAATCCTTCAAATTCCTTATAACACACACTGTAATGTTATGGTGAAGCACAGTATTACTCCGCGACGCTCCTCGCTACGGTAACCGTAATGCTGGAAGTGGTGCGGCTTTGTAGTTTACCAAAGTTGTGATAAAACATTTTGACGGATTTTTGAGCACAGTGTACCACATAAAATCGGTTCGAGATCAGTAAGCACAACCAGAATTAATCCATACAACCAGAATTAATCCATATATAAGGCGCTCTGGGTTATAAGGCGCACTGTCATTTTTTGAGAAAAATAAATGTTTTTAAGTGCGCCTTATAGTGCGGAAAATACGGTACATCAGAACTCTCCAAGGGAATATCATATTCATACATATCAATGGTAACATCATGGTAACACCATGTCAAAGTGTCAAAAAAAAAAGGACATGTAATTTAAAAAATATTTACCTCAAATATGCAATGCAACAAATGCCAGATATTATCTTAATTATTTATACCAGCTACATTTGGTATGACTATCATGTGTATGGATTTTGAAGTAAATAGTGTTGGTGTGAGGCAGTGGTATAAGGGCCTAAATGCAAGTTTACCCTGCCTCTCTGAGTGAGTATTAAGCATATGACTGACAATGTGGCCAAAGTGGAGCAAATGGCATTAAGATAACAAAAGCCCTAAATAAAGTTTAAGGAAGAAATCTTTATAAATGAATTAAAATTGACTTAAGTGTGAGGAACAAAAAAATCCTTGAAAATATGAATGACATTTGACTCACTCATATTGACCACAATTACTTTATTTAGGTCACTTAAATAATTTATTTTTTACCCCAAGCCCACTGTAGATGCAAGTATGGCACAGTTGGTGGACAAAGGCTGTTTTGGTGACTCGAGTGGTGCCCTGGTTGGCCCTGGTAACACAGAAGCGCAGTGCCAGTCTGACAGCATGCCAGCCCCCCGGAGCAGCTGCCAGGCCCTAGCAGCAGGCCCTAATTTAGCCAACCACAGGGAGCCCCATCCCGCCCCCGAGGTCCGCCCTGTGGCTGCAACACCTCTCATCTGCACACGCGCTCCTACAAAACACGCTTTCATTATGACAAACTTGCCAGGAGCTAATCTGCCATCTTTTTAATCACACAGCGCGAGGACTGTGCCAACATTTTAATAACTAATTGTCACATCTCCTGAAGAGTAAACAGCTTTTCATTTCCCCCTATTCTATTCAGACAATTCCCCCAAATGAAATAGTTTGCGGGGGATATTTTGGATCATTTATAGTAGTTTGAAAATAATAATAAGCACAATTTCATGAATAGGTCAATGTTTTTCTTTTGCATTTAGCAAACAATGTTCTCTGATCAATGTAAAACCAGCCATTAAAAGAGATCCCAAACATAAAATCAAACAAACACTATAAATAGATACATTTGCTGCATAGTATTTCTGGGCTTCTGACAAAAACACAATAATCTATAGGCCTATATATGTGTAATTTACTTGGGATGGGGGAAACTGGCAAATAATTGAGTGCCTTGGAAAGTGCTATATAAATCAAATGTATTATGAGTATTATGAGAAAAGAGCCAGTGTAATCCCTCCTTTATCCAGAAGCGGGCAATATTAGAAAATAACTGCCGACTGTAGTCAAAATGTTACTACTTAAAAATACATTGTCCTGATTGGACCAACATTATTATGGACATACAGAAAATGGGAAAAAAAATCACATTCTGACTTATTTTGAAAATGGACAAATTTGACAGATTATGGACCAAATGGGACTTTTAGTTGGAACTATATGTGCCTTCATTTTCTTTGGATGGCTTCAGTTCTATTTTTGATTTTCGTCCCCTGTGCTCTCTAGTGTGTTTGATGTTGTTTAAAGCATTGTCCAGATGACGAGCTTTGAAACCTTTTCAACTTCTATTTTTGATTACTATTAATATTGTAGAAAAAGATTCAGTTGTAGTCATCTGGACTCTGTTTTAGAAAAAACAAAACGTTTCAACTCTCATCCAAGAGTCATTCTCAATCAGAGAAACAAGTCTGAGAACTCTTGTTTGTTTATATCCTACTCTGTGAGAGCCCTGCCCACAGGGCGGGACCTCCTGCTAATGGCCCATTGAAACTGGGATGGGCCTATTGTTCTATTGTTCCCTGCCTCACCTTGAGTGCCTATTTAGCATCCGAATGCCCAGGGCGTCTCCAGGGTTTCAGCAGACCCATTATAAACAAGGGAAGGTTGAATCTTAAACCTCCATTCCGATTTAATGAAGGATTCTCTTTTTTAACAAAGATTGCCTCCTTAACTCCTCTTTCAAACCATCTTTTCTCCCTGATCAGAATCTCCACCTCACTGTCTTCAATAGAGTGGTTTGTGGCTTTAAGATGAAGATGCACAGCGCTCTGGGGTCCTGAACTTGCGTGTCTTCTGTGCTGATAAAGCCTCTTGTGAAGTGGCTGTTTAGTCTCCCCTATGTACCGCTCTTTAACAGCTTTCTTCACTGCATTGGATAGAACAATAGAACAATAGGCCATCCCAGTTTCAATGGGCCATTAGCAGGAGTCCCGCCCTGTGGGCAGGGCTCTCACAGAGTAGGATATAAACAAGAGTTCTCAGACTTGTTTCTCTGATTGAGAATGACCTCTTGGATGAGAGTTGAAACGTTTTGTTTTTTCTAAAACAGAGTCCAGATGACTACAACTGAATCTTTTTCTACAATGGAACACTCCTGGACGAATGAGGGATTACACCGATACTATTAATATTATAATAATGTAGTGTATAATTGTGATGAAATATAGGGCCTGGTCACTTATGATGAAGTTCAACATTTGTGGATTTCTGTTTGTGATTTTGCCCCCCATCTGAGAGTATGACCTTACAGAATCCTAGAAACCTAGCCTATTTTAGCCCCAAATAAAAAGTGAAATTCTAACAGAATGGGCTGGTTTGTAATGCCATAACACTTTTATAGATTGTGTTTCAAGTGCATAAAGTAGATGATTAACCCCAGAATAAGAAAAACATTGCCATTGTAAGTGAACAAAATTCAATTTGCAGATGTGAACATAAAAAAATTAATAATAGTAAAATATTAAACAATGTGTTTTATCTATTATACCACATATTCGATGCCTGCCACTCAACTCTGGACACTTCACCTGCCACACTAGTGCACTGTCTCCTCATCGGATCCAGTTGAAGGTCAGTGTTTGGTGGCTGCTTCCTTAGGAGAGCCCTGCCTCGTCCCAGCGCCCCTCGGCTCCTTGGGTAAACAACGTGGCACAGCACTCCATAAAGATCCATATTGTATTCCCTGCATCTGTTGATGTGACTGTGTGTAAGCAAATGAGTGGCACACTTCCTGGCTTTGGTTTCCTGCACATTTAGACTGACTGCTAGTTACAATAGTTGAAATATTGATGTTATGTTTTGTTCTTATTTTAAGAGAAAAAAAAACAGGGAGAACCATCTGGACAGGTCAGGCTTTCTCATGTAAAATATTTATTCTGTGCAGCGAACATGACCAAGGGAGAGCAAAAGAGGGTCATTTTGTAATGTGAGAGAAAGGCGAAAGGGGGGTCGTCAGAGGGGCTTGTGCCGGATTTAACAATAGCTTTTTCCTAACAGATGGAAGATTGGCTGCCGTAGCTGATATCTGATTATATATGAACTCTCCCCCCATAGATACAGGGATTACATGCGGTACATCAATAATGAAATGGTGATTATTTTGTGTACATGCTTCTAATTTGTTGCGTTGCAGTGCTGAATGCTGTCCGTCATTCATTGCCAATGGTATAATTCTATTCAGGTAAGGCTGGCGTATCAGTTTCCCTCAAAGTCAGTCAAACAGTGCAAGCCAACTTATGCCACTCTAGTAATTAGCATTCAATGTCCACGAAGCGGTCACATGTAAAAAAGTACAACATGGCACAAATTTAATCATCTCACAAACAACTTGCATGAAAACAAACCACTAAAGAGCGCTACAGGCTTTCCCCTGATCTCAGCATTCAAAGTGAAATGGACCGCAATCCTACATGTGCACTTAGTCAGCAAGTCCGACAATAAATTTTAATGATGCGTTTATAGGACAAACCAGTAAACAGCACACCAATTGCAATCAGCTCCCATTCAAACAGGTAGCTTTTGGCCAAATTATCCCTCTGGCTTTTAATAATTAACAAAGGCTTATTAATTATGAACAGATCTGTAGCCTAACACTCGTAAAAGAAGGGCTATGGTTGCCTTGGAGCGCTGACCTTTTCTGAATACCTTGTCGCCCGGTGTTGTCGGTAACTGGAGAGGCTGTGTAGTGTATGGCGGAAAGTAAATAAGGTGGAGGGGTAGGAGGACACAAAGCTTTTGTTTTGGGTGCTGTCACAAGGGTGCCACAAGCTCAAATGATCAATAATGCAAGTCTGGCAAGTGTCTTGGAGGCCCTGCTGCACCATGCTTCTACTACTACTATCCTGTGGCCAACAAGATAGTAGAATGTATAGCATAATTTGGAAAACATTTTATGTTACATACATTAAACTTTCACAAACTCACCTACTCTGGAAAAGTCAGGTCAAATCATTGACCTATATTATTATTATTTTTTATTTTTTCTATTTTTTTTATTGTTGTATGTTGCACTTTAATGCCAAAGTAAGTTCCTAGTTTGTGAATTCGGTTCACTGACAATGGCAATAAATCATAATTCACAAGCATATTTGGCACTGTATCTTCTTCTCCATGATTTCCCGCCATATCTCCACTGCCCAGTCTATAAAGAAGCCCTTAAAAGGTCACACATTAAACGATAAACATTTTTTTAAAAAGAGCAAATACGGTGGGAGTCTAGCATAGTGAATATATTCACTTTGTGTTAATCATGCTTTCAAAAGGAACCATTTGTACCATGCAAAGTTAATACAATATTTCTAATTATCTGGCCTATTGTACCTGCATGTACCTGCCTCTAGTTTGCAAACAACAACTTATGTTGATTCTTCGCAAACCGTTTTAATGACAGCTACTGAAAACAGGAGGTCCTTAGGTTTCCACAGGTAGTCAAAACAATCAGCTGTGAAAAACTTGATGCTTTACACATTGGAGTCTCCATTTTGGGATGCAAAGTCAACACAGCTGGACATCCTAAAGTTTGTGTTTATGTCTGTGCACTACCTTTCCGACTTATGTCCAAAAATAACCTGGTGCTTCCTGCGGTGATGCTAAAGGTGCAGTCATCTTTCCTTGTGAAGGACACATGGATGTCTGATGTTTGGGAGCGGGGAAAACGGGGGAGCAGGAGAGGAAGCAGTGACTACCGTGTGACAAGCGCCCTGTTCCTTCCTCCCAGGCCTGAGAAACAGGAAGTGCTGCACATAAGGCATTATTGTGACGGAGAGGAAATGCAAGGTCCTCTAAATTAAGAGCCCCAATCTGGTTGTCAATGACAGGGGCCTGTCTTACAAGGCCCCACACATCACACCCTCACATGTTGACGGACACACAAGGAGACAAGTCTCATCACTTTTAATTCCTTGGCAAAAATAAAATCAAGGCAGTGGTACATAATAACCATACAGACACTGACTAGTGACTTTAGAGCGGCTTTTTGCTAAAATGTGATGCTGACGGATTCCTTCCATGTTCCTATATACACATTTTGGACAGAGGGCAGGGCATCGCCCGTAGATTAGACCCACTTGTGTGTGGCAGAAGCTGGGGTGGAGCTGGTTGCCAAGAGAAATGATTTTGTTCTGGGCCACCTCCCAGTTAATTAAAATCCTTCTTTATCTGTTCATGCTTTCAATTAGAAGGTTCTGGAAATGATCCAAGCCTCTGCATGTAGATAACCATGGCAATAAGATGTGATTTATACTGGGCCCATTTGCACCCTGGGCCACAGCAGTGTCCTGCTGCTGAGTCCCAGCACCAGCTAAAATGGAGAGGCACATCTTCTGCTATAATCTGCGTGGCAACTCCAGAGGCAAATGATGTGATTAAGACCAGCTCTGTAGGACATGGCAGGTGCAGGCCACCTGTGATCACAAACACACCACAGAAAGCTAGAGCAAACCGTTTTTGGCTAGCAGTAATCAACACAAACGTCAGCCTGCAATGTTCTTGCTCAATTAACAACAGATCCATCAGTGTCTGCCTCTGCTTTTCACAAATAATGGAGTGCAACAAAGAAGCAGGCTGTATGGACATCAATCATGCCAGGCCTTAATAGAAGGGTGGCATTGTTCAGATGGTCGTGTACCAGTGGTAGCTTTGTTTTCATCACACACTGATATATTAAAGATAAAGTATCAGAACATGTAATGATGTGTCATGTATTACATTTCCATGAATTATTTAACAATCTGTTAAATGAAACAAGACTGAATTGCACCTAACTACGTTTTATTGGCAACATGTCAATAAATGTAGCATACACACATTGCAAGTGGCTTCTGGCCGAAACTTAAAACCATGTTAATGCTGTGCTGTGAAAATAAACTCTAGTAACATTGTCAAGCCATACATGGTATTTACTGCCATCTACTGGTTACATTAAAGAAGCACAAAATAAATGAAGTAAATAAGGTAATAACTTTTTTTAATTCCTGAAGGACCTGAACGATTGGCTGAGTGCTTCATTAAGCGCCTTCTCACTCTTACCAGACGCTGACTCGGCCGCACTCTTTCCAGAGTTCTGAGCTACTGGTGTGCGGAGGAACAAGCCTCGTCCCATACCAGGCAAGGCTGGAAAAGGAGACTTCTCGTTGTTCTTTTTTATGTCCATTAGTTGTCTGCCAGAACACAGAGAGAATTGGAGACTGTCAGAGGAAACCTCCATGCTCTCAGGTTTAGGGTGCTCTTCTTCAGCTGCCCTCTTAGTCACTCTGGGGTTAAAACGATCAAGCAGACCCTGCTCGGTCACTGGGAACTGCTCAGCTGCCCACTCCTGGCGATCACAGCGCCTTTGCTCCAACTGTCGGAGCTCCTTAGGCAGCTCCAAAACACTCTTCTAATAAACAATCAGGAAATGGAGTTACTTAAGTGTGCCAGGACACCATAAGCAGCACACTTGGTCAATGAAGTGCAGTGACAAAATGTTCAAATACAAACTGCATACCATAGTGAGATGCTCCAGCTCATCAGGCTGGAAGTGGCTGCTTTTGAGATATGAATCCACCAGGAGCATGTAGTCTGTCATAAGTGTATCGAGCAGCACCAGACGCAGAGGCTGCAGGTGGATCACAGACAGAGCCATGACTTTCAGCAGGGGCAGTGGGCTGGGCCGCTTGTACCACATCTCCTTCTCCTGACACAGTCATTTACAGATGTGGAGTAAAAGTAAAACCTCACATCAGCTCATAAGAGGCTTAAGCTTGGTACCTGTGTGAGTTGAGCCTTCATTTTTAGGGATAAAAGCTGTGATGAAGGCACCTTCAGATGTAGATGGATCACCTCCTGAAGGGTGCTTACTCTGTTTGGAAGCAGGCCGCCTGTCTCTGAGTAGAAGCACATCACATCTGCTACCTTTGTCGGAGAGAGAACAAGAGAGAACGTTAAATTAACTCAAGACCAGTTGGTTTTGAAGATAATGTGACCTTTTCACCTGTGTGTCGAAAACATTTGTCAGATTTACTCCAAACTGAGTTGATAAACATCCTGCAATAGCTCTGCAGTCATGAATGACCTGTATTCAAGAATGACAATGAATATTTTCATATAATACAGCTTGTCACATTTGCTTTCACTCACCTTCAAAATATGTTCACTCTGAAGGATCATGGAGAGCCCATTTTTAAATGCACGAGCTCCCAGCAGCAGGATATCAAACAAGTACACCTTGTACTTTGTAGAAATCTTAACAGTAAACCATTGTCTTTATTACTTAGTTTAGACAGGGTAAATTCCTTCTATATTTTACCTGAAGCCAGCACAGTCTTCCACTCTTGTATATTTCGACTCCATCCACTCCCACTCCAATAACCCGTTGCTTTTTTATGTGCATCAACTAAAATACACATTACATATGAATTTGCCGTTATTCAAGGAGACTTAAAATAAAACTGTGATAAACCTACAGCCGGACCAAACTTTTCGTGAAACTCGTCAATGACAATGAAGTTAATGTATTCCCCATCATCTTCATCTGAAAAGACATTATAAGACAAGTCACAAAATGGCGCTCATAAAATGTAAGATGAGCTCACCCAGTCCAACAGTTCTCCTGTAAGGCTGGAACTTTTCCACACTCAAGTGATCCTCTAGGTGCTTCTCCCCAACATCTCTTTTATACATCAACACAAAGAGTTAAATACAAGTGCAATCATTTGTGGTAACTTCCTTTACTCACCTACTGGCCTTATCTTTCTCATGTGTAAATTCCACTATTACATGGATGAAATGAGAGACAGTTACAGAAGAAATAACGTAAACGTGTGGTAGCATGACGTTTAATGCCATTAGCTTCTTACCATTGACAATGTCATGGCCGAAGAACATTTTAGAACCTGGATATCTGCACCCATTACTGGCCCCAACAACTAAAATGAGAAACACAATGAGTAATCAGAAGATTGTGCACAAATATATGTCATATATTCAAAAGTACAGGGAAAAAAGCTGTCCCACCGTCGGCCAAAATGATGGTTTTGTTTGAGTTGATGCGCAGGACGATACCGAAGTAAGACGCATTTGTCAAGGTTAGTTTTATGCGCTTTCCTTTGAGAATGCTTAGAAACTGAACGTCATCTACCACCATTTTATAAGTTTAAAATACAAACATTTGAGGAGTAAATCCTTTAAAAATACGCAACTCAACGTCACACTTTGGCTAGTTAACGCTAGCTAACGTGTGCTAATTAGCGCCGCCTCCGCGCGGGCTTGTCCGCCAACACCGATGTCACGTGGTAATGCCAGGTGACGCGCGTGGACCGTCAACAATAAGTTTGGTTTTATGTTTACGTGTTTGCGCCATAGTTTGCACACTCCAGGTGTCCTCAGAACGGTGGGCTCCATCACGCTACACGGAGCTTATAATTGGCTCTCCCTATCAAATAAACAGATCAAATTGCATAGTATTATTTGCAAGCATTAGCCATATATTATATGGTATTAACTAGGCTTTAAAAAAAAAATCTGTCCTATGCTTTAGTTTGTCTGTTGGTATGTGCATGATTTTATTCGTGAAAAGACAATAAATGAAAGCCAATTCTGTGCAGTTCATTAACCACAAGAGGGCACTGCAGCATTGTCTACTGTAGGCCACATGTGCACATTTGTACAAGCCGATATGTTAATAGAGCCACGGTACATTTATTTTGAGCTAATTATTTGATTACTGTTAACATATAAGATAACATGATGAAACAATTGTTTATTGATTACTCTAATAAACGAAAATCCACAACATTATATATTAGATTGTTTCTATTTACGTTGTGAGAGCGGATTTTAAGTTGTTATAGCCTACATTTGATAAGCGGTTGATAAAGTGCCTTTCATAATTTGAGGTAGGCTGTCTTTGCTATTATTACAGACCTAACTGCTGTTTCTGTTCTACATCACAAATACTTTCAGCTTTGTAAGATGTTGTGTAGGAACCTTCCACTGTGACAGCTCCATAAACCACTGTGGAACCATAGAGCTGTTATCTGTAGAGGAAGGTGCGCCCTTTTCCTGTTATGTATCCTGAACAAACTTTGCAGATGAATCATTGCCAGCTCAATTTGTACAATTTATTACAATTATGTTTGAAAACAAATAAACGCATTGACTTTTTTAGTTTAGGCTACATCAAAGTACCTGTAGCATAAAGAGTCATTAGCAACAAAGACAAACATATTGAAATTAAAATCTCTGCATCATACATCAGAAAGTGTGAAGCTGTGGGACATTTAAAAGACTTGCTGTAGCACAGTGTGAGTGACGAGCTGCACCTCGGCCGCCCACTCTTCAGTCTCACGCACTCTGAGTGTGGTGAATGTAAATTGTGTAACGCGCACAGACGAGTGAGCACAATGCAGCGGAGAGCGCGCCGGCAGCAGCGAACACAGCGATGAAATGCTCCCAGGCAAAAGGACGCAAATGGACAGCCTCGTTCAGCCGCTCGTCGCCCAATACCTCGCCATGGGATGTCAGGCAAAAGAGAACAACCCGAACCAAAATGTAACAACTGAGGGCAAAGATGACGCGTAAGTGCCAGTGTTTATTGTGCGTTTGAATATTTCTTAAGTTTACACCTCCTATAGTTTGGCTAAATTCTCCCTCCGCAGAACGAAAAACAAAGCTCGTTAATATGTAAAAATGTTTTCTGAGCAACAGGTTGTAGGCTTGTGTTTACTCCTCATTAAACACTTTGAACTGGAAGTCCGCAATCAACTGGTATTTCCCTAAATCAAAGGAAGGAAACCAGAACAATGAAAAGTCAAATACCACTGAGGGGTGGTCTTGTGTTTCCACAATAGAAAAGACATACCAACCATGCAACTTGCTTATCAATTTTATAAACTAAACCATTTTGGGGGGAAAATCTGAACAATCATTGTACAGCCATTGCTTCTCTTCACTCTGGTCTTTTGTGTTGTTGTGTCTCTAGGAAAGTAGCTCCAGGATGTGGGTCCAAATCTAGAGTTTCTCCTCCTGGAAGAACTCACCGCTTCCACAGGCACGGTCCGGCTCAGAACGCTCCCAGCAAACCCAACATGCCTCTGGGTCACCTCACCAAGGGGGCCAGCTGGGACGAAATCATCCAGGCCTGTCTGCAGTCCTTTGGTAAGTCCAAACAGAACTTTATTTGAAGGTGTGCTGGCATTCTTCAGATGTGGATCGCTTAAGGCTGATCATAAAAGTATTCTTTAATTTGTATAGACTTGTTTTCTCAGTGCAACACAGCTGACATTAACATACCTCAATGTCCATAAGCTACTAACATGCATTGATTTTGCATTTGTGTTGTACCAAACCAACCTTGATTAATGGGACTGAAGACTGATCAATCAAGGGAACGATCGCTGGCTTCATCAAGTTGTCTGGAGAGCTCTTAGACTTATGCTGATTGAAGAAGAGACAACCTTTCAAATAGTTGTTGCCTGGTTACACAAATGGAGCGGGAGCAATACACTGAGCGATTACAATGGGCAGCACATAAAATGACATCCAGTAAGTGTGTTCGTCAGAAGATGGAAGCTTGGGCTGGCTTCATATTCACTTTGACGGGTGCAAAATATAAGTCCAAATTAAAATGGTGGGACAGGATTCTTTCACAGTTCAGATATAGCACCTGTACATGGTTTTGTCATCATATCTGCCTGCGTTTTTTGCCAGTTAATTTTGTTCTTGATTAGTTCTGGTTTGATCTTTGTCTTTTTAGATTTATTTTGGTTTACCCCTGGTTTAAAAGTGCACAATGTAACCTTTCAGCTGGGTGTTTCCCCCCTGACCTACTCATCTCCATGAAGGCAAATGCGATTAAAAAAAGGATTATATGCTTTTTTCTAGAACTTAATATTAAACTACAACATAAGTTTTGTTAATTGTAAAACGCATTATTGTTCTAAAACTACTTAGTAAAAAAAAACAGGTCCATTGACTTCCTTGATTCTCTGCTGTTGGCCCCGCCTTTTTATAATGAAGCAATGGATTTAAAGTGAACATGAACATACTGAACATTTTAGAACCCTACATGTATCACTCAGAGTTTACATTTTTTTCAAATAATCACAACTAAGTACAGGGATGTGGGCAGGGATAGGGGATAGGTGAAAATTGAATTTTTTTCTGAGCACTCGAGCCTCAGTCGCAGGACAATACAAGATTACACAACCATACAGGAATCAATCAAAATACAACTTTAAGTAAGATAATGGGTTAGACCTAAACCCTAAAGCTAATAAAGGTCAATTTTTGCGTCATATGTTGCCTTTAATGCCCTAGTTTGGAACATTCCAGGCAAAGCAACAGCATCCCTGTGGAAAGAATCAGAAATGTTACATAGTGCACCTTTAAGCACCCTAAATTCTCCCTCAGTTTGAGAATCCAAGCACATTAAATTACTGCTGATGCTTATTAGCTCTCACCACAAGCTTCAGGTCCCCCAACACCTTTTCAAATGTGAGCGTGCACGTAAGAGCTATTTGAAGGATTACCTGCTAGTAGCTTAAAGCCTGTCCCAGCCCAAAGGTCAGCTCCCCAAACGCGGGTCCTCAGATGATGGGCCGGCCCTTTGAAATGTGGAGCGCTACGAGGTGTGGATCAATTGGCGCTGACATCATCACTCTCACCAGACCACACTTGAGTTTGTAATGCACGGCCGCCCCAAAATTGGCTCCCTGTTGCAGTCTGTGGACAGTAGTGCAATAGTTATAGTAGAATAATATATACATTTCAACATTTTTGTGCAGCTTTATTTACATTTTGATCAAATATTTGCCCTTTTGTTTTTGTGTACTGCAAGTAACACGAATGTAACAGTACATTCAATGCATTCAATATGTAAGTTGGGCTGGAAATTGTATATTTTTCTATCAAGAATTTTCCCTTACTTTGTACATTTGCATTTAGGGGATTTGCATTGTGTAAAAAGTGTTTTCTTTGACTCCTACGCATTCTGAGCTTTGGAAACGAAAGAAAAGCAAGGTTTGTTTGTTGAACTTTAACTTGTGTGACAATATGTTAGACTTACTGGGCCAGCGGAGTTAAAATTACTTTGATCAGTGATACAATTGCCTCAGATTGCTTTGAGATCCAATATTTAAGAACAAGAACATACTGTATATTGTTGTAAATACACTATCTTACTCGATCAGCGAACAATGTTTGTCTACCTTTTGGCAAAAGTGACGTACATGGCCCTTAATCCAGCTGATGCACACACAAGAACTTTAGGACAATGGTGTTTGTTATTGTTGGGATAATGTACAGTACAATTTATCCCTTCTTTTCTAGCATAGTTTGGACAGGGGATTTCCTTCAGTAATTACCCTCTTACAGGCAGCGTTTGTGGTTGAAGAGTTGTGAAAATTACGATTGAGCAACTGGTGACTTGACATTGTATCCTGAGTGCATTGGCTCCAGGTTGTTGTTTGGTTGTTAGTGAATTATTGGGTGTGATAAGCATCATAGAACAGCTGTTTTACTTTTCTTATTGACTCAGCAAGGTGATGTCATTGATAAAATGACGGTAAGTTCGAATTATTGTATTCCACACGCGAAAAGAATAAAGTTGGGAAATGGTAAAAGTGATTCCAATATTGCCGTTAATCATTTTCCCACATTTGTGCTCTTTGTGCTAATGCCAAACCGGTTTACAGTTATGGTTACCTTCAGCAGTAAACAAACAAACAGAGGAAATCTAAGAGGAAAGCAGGAGATTGCCATTGTGCACCTAATCAAGTTTGTGAGCAACAATTTATTTATCTGATACCACAATGATAGTACAAACTCTTGGGGGAAAAAAGCATTACACTGTGGTCTTATTAGAGATGCATATTATAGCAATTGCTTTGAAATGTAGTTATAAAAATGTTTCTTGTTTAAATGTGTAAATGTTGTGCTGGAAGCTTCCCTCCTTGGCTCAGGTCACCCTTGAAAAAGAGGTTTCGAGCTCTTTCGTGTGCTTGAACCTCAATTAGACATTTACAGGCACATTTGAGCACATTCTTGATGCTTTGGGAAAATATAATCTGAAAGTGGTTATCGAGATGACGCAAAAAAAGTATTGAGATATTATTTTTTGGCAATATCGCCCACCCTCAGGTCTTATACTAGTTCTCATATAGATCCAGACGCTTCTAAAACTATTCTGTCCTGTTTGTGTGATTTATATCAATATTGATTCTTGTTCAAATGATTCCAGTTTTAGTGGTGATTAGTTTCCGTGCAATGATTGTTTTGACCTCTTTACCGTCTTTAATTTGGAGAGGAACCAATATCGATACAGGTGTGTCAGCGCTAAATTCAGCGTTAGGTCAATCAATTAAGGTAATATAATACTAATAACGGTCCGCTTATGATGTTTGTGTAAATGTAATTTTAATGTGTAACTGGAGGTGGACAATGTTGTTTTGAAGATATATTAAGTGTAAGGTTTTATTTCTACACTTATGGGATTCATTTTACATACTTTTCCCATTTGTCTGATAGTTAAACCAAAAAATATTGAGATATACATTTTTGTCAATATCGCCAAACTCCATATGTAACTGTTTCTTTTACAATACTGCACTTACTTACTTACTTACTTACAATCTAACAGATAAGAGAAATTCCGATCAGTTTTGTGTTTAAAAGAAAAATACTTTCTGCCCTCGCAGCAGTTGAAATCAGGCATCAGCAGATAGGCCAATTCATGGTAATCATGTTTTAGATGTGTTATTGTTGCAGTTCTAACATTTGTTTTTACTCTTTTTACTCTCTGTATTACTCCAACAGGTGAGGTCACTTACAGTATGCTGAGGCTTTAGGTGCCAATGATTTAGTAACACGCCCTGTTCGCAGTATACAAATGCAGGATTAGTTGGCGGTGGCTAAAGTGGCCAGTCGCTTACAGATAACAGAGATTAGAGAAGAAGAAAGAAAAAAACATGTTGGCATGGAGCTGAGATATTTCCAAGGTGATGTGGTTTAAAAGAGGCCCCCGCACACAAGCGTTTAATGTCCTTGATGGTGGGAGAGAGCTGCAGAGAGAACAGCTCGAAATGTTCCACTCACCGCATTCATTTTCAGTCATAAACCATGGAATTATGGGATTGAATAAAAACTGTCAGTAATAGAAGTTAGCCCGTTGTTTACTATGCTGTAGATGCTGCTTCTCCTGAAAAGATGAAGGTTGCAACATGTCATAATACAGCTGGAACAGGAGCAAATATTAACTTTTTTGGCTGTATATCTATTAGTTTAGTTACTTGGTATAAAAGAAAAATTAGAAATCCTAATAGTAATCAGTATTGTTGGCAGCCTTGCACAGTTTCTTTGTGAATTCTTTCTAAATATTTTATGGTTTGCTTCAAAGTAAAAAAACAAAAAAACATTATCCTTGCTAATTATCCTTGCTAAACGTCCCTCACACTTTACTGCTCTTTTGTTGTCCAAATTGCGTGAGATCCGCTTCTGTCTTAGGTTAGTGTTTCTGGTAAAGGTCGATGTCTCTAGTTAATGTGGTTTGCTATTCATTGTCTTCTCCTGCAGTGTTCACATACAGTAACTATGAAATCATGTTTGTATATCCAATAACATTTATCTAAAATGTAATGTTTGTTTGCCAACACTGACAGGTCTGGCATTTGCGAGTTTACATTACGATGTGGGACCATTTGCGGTGGAGACTAAAGGTGGTCAAGGTCACAAAAAAAAAAAGGAAGCGTGCAATACGCAAGGAAAAGGAAGTGACAAGTGCAGTGAGAAAAGCCTGCCGCAGTGGTTCACACACTGGCACATTTAAACATGAAGCGAGCCATGTGGAAAGTTTAGAGAGCCCACTGCTTTACCCAAAACTCACTACCATTATTGTGGCTTGTTCCATTTGGACAGCCAATACAGCATTAACAAAGAGTTTTTCAATTGTGCTCTTCAAACTAATCTCATAAATAATAGAAGAATGATTGGGGCTATTAAGGCAGTTAGTGCCCAATCCCACCTGTTCATCAAAATAGCACTGCATTAATGACAATAATGAGACAGAATGTACTAGATGTTTATTGCATCCACTTGATAGTCACAATTCACAAGAACAAACACCGTTACTGACAGGATTGGATTGAGGAATGCAGCAGGTTTTTATGGTAGCGTTTCTTTTATAAAGGCAGCAGCCAGTAAATCATTAAATAAAAATATCACTAAAACACAATTGAAACTGTTTACTGTTTATACATAAAAACAGTTCATCAGGATCAAAGTTCTCCTGTGCAAGGCCAGTGAGTTGTGCCATCTGATCTCATGAAGGGAGTGTGAGACGTTGTCTATGATCACCCTAAATCTGGACAGTGTTCTCTGTTCTGCAGCCTCTTCCACTGGAGCCAGCTTCAGCCCCACCACTGAGCCAGTGAGTTCATGCAACCAACAAGCAGCAGGAAGAAGTAAGGAGGCAGGTAGTGATGGGGCTGAAGGAGCACAATGATCCTCCTGTGATGGTCTGGTGGAGGTGGTACCGAGGATAGAGGGCTGTCGTGGAATGAATGTATGCAGTATGTAAGAAACGTGCTAAAACTTGCTTATCAAAGTCTTGGATGAGGTTCAGATATCGCAGAGAATGTGAATGAACTGTAACATTTGCCAAATAAGTGCAGAACTATCATATATTTTGTTAGCTCTTCTTTTTAAATGCTCTTTATTGATGGCTCTATACTATACTCTGTATTCTAACTTTATATACCTCCAAAACAACAATTGCGAACCATTGGTCGATATGTTCTACCTTGTGAAAGCAAATTGGAAAAAGAAATTGTATGCAACTCAATTTTCAGTTCAGAATAAACACATCCAGGAGCATTAGCATTTAAGAGAAGATTCAAGTATGAACTGCTAAACTATTGCAAGAACCCCATACATTTAGAACATGTTTGTTGAGGTCTAGACCAGGGGTGCCCTAAAATGAATATGTATTTGCTTGCCGAGGGCCAAACCTATTTTTGTGTTGCATTTAAAAAGTTTATCTGTAAAGAGAGGATTATTAAATTGTCTTTTATTAACATGTTTTGATGGGAATAGACCTGATTTGGTCTCCCTTGGAACGACTGACACGACTTCTTTTCAGCACAAAATTTAATGGAATAGACACTCCTGATAAATCTCAGCACCCCTTCGTGGGCAAAATATGCCCCCCTGCAGGGCCAATTTTGACCCGTATTTTGTTGTTTGCAAGGGACAGTTTGATAATTACAACCATTCAATTTTCAATTTTGATTTTTGCAACCTAAAGTAAAGCCATAACAAATAATCTGTATAATTCCTTAGTCAATACCAAAATAACAAATAATTCTATCAACATTTTAGAGTGAATATGTTTTGCTACTCATCCAAGTAGGTTCTTCAGTTGAACTGAAAAGGCTGGCTGAGGGGCACAACATATTCAACATACATCTAGTTGATAGAATTCAATCTTCTTCTGCTCTGGAGCCTCAAAGTAATAAGTTTCCAGCATGTTGTAGTTGAGACCAGGTATTTTTCCTTTTAACACTGTCTTCAGAATTGTTTTTGCTTTGACAATAAAGTTTTAATAACTCCACTAAGGAACCAAGGCATTTGCCAGCGTTGTTTTGTTTGTTTTCCAGTGAATAATACAAGTAATGATCAGATTTTTATTAAATGTTTGCAAAAGGTCAATAACTGGCCAAGGAAGAAATTATTAGTTTGTTCACTTTCTTGTCTGAATCTCCAGGTGAAAAAGGACATCATTTTTTTTCTTACAAATAAAACATAATTCATTCAACTATTTACTTTTTCTTTTCTGGTTGTATATGTAACTATAGTGCCTAAACCAGCAATTATGTGCCTTGGGCAAGACACATGATGGATAGAGACCAGGCGGCACCGAGACAACAAGCGGTTCCACCTTAAGAAGTCCCACTGAAATCTTTGATTCTAGATCCAGAACCATCGCTTAAGCCACTTCATTTAGCCTAAATGTGGGTCAGGTTCTGTACTTCTTTAGATTTAATCTGCAGAACTCTCAGCACTCACGTTGACAGAGCTTGTTTATTTGGGATCTGCCCCTCTCTCTGTCCATCTTTACGCATCAACAGAGCGCACTGAGAGCCGTGAGCAGCGCGGGACAGACTCCTCGGACTCCTCGGACTCCTCGGACTCCTCGGACTCCTCGGACTCCCCGGACTCCCCGGACTCCCCGGACTCCCCGGACTCCCCGGACTCCCCGGCTCCCGGTACTCCCGGACTCCCCGGACTCCCCGGACTCCCCGGACTCCCCAGACTCCCCAGACTCCCCAGACTCCCCAGACTCCCCAGACTCCTCAGACTCCTCAGACTCCTCAGACTCCCCAGACTCCCCAGACTCCCCAGACTTCATGTGGGCGCATTGACTGTAGCCTATAGTATGTTATGGGCTCTGTCCCTGCTCCCTTTCCCCGGGCCGACCCAAGGCAGAGCCGACACACGGGAGCGGGGAGTATGAGCCATGACTGTGCCAACTGCTGCTGCGTAATCAACCTGGCCAACCTAAGATTACTAAAAACTTCAACTGTAGAGGTGTTATGAAGCACAGAGCTACACTCTGCTACTCACAAGCTTTCCTCCACTTTTTATTTTATGAAGCTAGACCTTATATTATAATCTTATAACCTTATAATCTCCTGATACAGGCAACATAAAAATGACAATAAACATGAGTTCAGACATCCTGATCAAAGATTGTGAGACCTGTGTGGTGTTTCAGAGAAAATTTGCAGTGTGTGTATGTAACGAGGTGTTGTAACAGAATCTCCTTCTCGGGTTAACCATAGTACTGGATATCAGAAAGGTGAAAAATAATGGTTTATTTCAGGAGGGCAGGTTATCTCTTTGTTTTGTCTCTGAGCTACTTCAAAGTCTAATAATTACACCCTTAGTCAAAAGTTAGCTGCAAATTCTCATTAAATAGCCCACTCCAAGGAGCCTATTAGGTGGACCCTGCAGTGGGCCCTCACACTTTTTCCTAATTTATTCCTTTTTGTCCACATCTGATAAAAGGAAACTGCTGAGCATGCTGCTGAGCATGTTAAATATAAAAAGAAAGCTGTAACCCACATACTTTCAGTCAAATCAAACATTCTGGGATGACTCAGGCTCAGTTTGTACTCCATACAGCTAATAAAAAATTACCTATTAAATTATTAAAACATTTTTATAAGATTTTTGTATGGATTCCATCTGGACTTTTTTCAAGTCCCTAAAACAATTTGTTTTAGTCAAATTAGCTTCAGTTTTGGAAGAGAAATTGTCAAAACCCAACAAATTCCCTAACTAGTGTGAATCAGACCATCCTCCAGACCATCCTATATTTACCAAAGAAAATCTGATATTCCTCTGTGCAGACCATTTTCACACTTATAATTAGAGTAAATCAGACAGAGGCCAAAACTACAGAGAGCCAGCTTCACAAAGAGTCCAGCCAATTGTTTGTACTCCAAAGGGTTCAAGAACAACTTCAGTTAGAAATGGCGCTCATTTTAGTTAGGTGTTTTGGGAAAAAATGTGCCCTTTATTTCTTTTAACAGTTGATAAACTATAGCTTTTAACAGATGCAAACCAAACTGTGATAGTACAGGCAAAGACATAAAACTACTTTCACCCTGTTAGAAACTAGTTGTTTTTGCTCATTTGAAGGGCTTTATTGTACTATAATTAGTTTTGTATTAGGGCTGTCACAATTATTTGGTTTATCTGGAATCATTATCATGCATAACATAATTGGAATAACAAACAAAAAAAACAGGATTGTGAGATTATTTTTTTTTGCTGGGCACTGCTGTTTTTCCATATTTACTTTACTTTATCAATCAGAAAGTTTGAGATTTTTCTTTTTTACAGCTGGTCACATACTTGTTGAAGATTTCACGTTTTACAATTGTTCCCGGGTGTCTATAAATGAATAATTGTAAAATTGTGATGTTTTTTCTCAATCGTACAATTTGGTTTTATGACATCCCTAATTTGGATATTCTGGGGTCGTTTACTTGAACTATGCTTTGATTCAAGATTGTAGACCATCTTCATTTCTTAGAACTGTGAATAATTTTTCCACATTTGTTCTTTTCAGATACCAACGGCTGTCTGACAGGGACCAGCCATCTGTTGAACATCACACTGACCATGCACCGGCTCCTCATGTCGCCCGACGACCTTCTGGACAAACTCATCTCTCTATATCCTTTTAAAGCCCCAAAGCTCCAAAACACCACTGCATCTTTGAATAATGTGTTGGCTAATTCTGTGCAGAGTGACATCAGATTTCTGCTGTTACTTTGTGCCTGCGCTTTCTTCTGGTTGTCAACAGCAACGGGCAATCAGGCTTGTTCTTGGCTCGCACAATGCATCTGTCTGAAGCTGTCACTGTAGAATGTGGAGGGAAAATGGCAGTTTGTCATTAGAGCTTTAGACCTTTTTTCTCATCTGAATTTGAGAAAAAAAATGTATGTAGAAAAAGCATGCTGATAGAAGAGGTAGGGGTTTCCTGTTACATGGACAAATGAATATTTAAAGTACTAAACACACACAAACAAATACTCACAACTAGTAGATCTCAGTAGGTGTAATGGTAATGTTCCAGACAAATGTTCAAACTGTTCTGAATGTAGAGGAACACTGGTTCCAATGCATGTGGTATTATAGAGAAATTGCACTGTTCTGGGAGGAGATAAAGGACAATTTATGTCTCTCGAAAACTCGCAAGACTTGTATCTATTTATATATCTATATATCTTTACATCTATTTTTCAAGTGTCCAGAACTGTAGATGTAAAAATCAGTAATGTAATAAAGTGGAAATACAATTAGACAGAAAAAGACACAGGTTTGAAGATGAGAAGGTGACTGTTTGCTCTGCTGCTGTCATGAAGATCAAGAAAAAGAGTGTTTACTGTAAGAATGCATGGCAAGAGCAGTGGACTAGTAGGTTGGAGTTTTCCTAGTGATTTTACACTGCAATATCATCAGCACTTTTTAACAATAGATGATTTATGGTGACTCTGGGCTCCACCCAGATACCCTTCGAGATCAGCTACTGTATTAATCATTCATGAGGCTGAATAGAGCAGTTGCCCACAAACCCCAGTTGTATATATGTGAATGTAGTCTGGGCTTGAGGGATTGGTGGTGGTCAGAGAAAACATTTGTGAATATAGTTTAATACCCCTGAGATCAGGGTGTGAAGGGAATAGTAAAGCGCAAGGATTATTATGAAAGGCTATATAAATATCCAAACCACAATTATTTTTTGTTATCAATACAGGGCTGAAGAGAGAGAATACGAGAAAGCTACTCAGTAATGGTAAAACTGCATAATATTATACATGACCAATGGCGTACAAAGAGAATCGCAAAGGGCCCAGAGAGTGGCTTTGCCATTCTAGGTGTTAATTACCTCTGCTTCAAAAAGGGTCCACTCCATCTATATATAAATACAAACTAAACGAGGATCCATCCAACTCTGCCCCACACCCCACTGCTATTTGAAACCCTCTCATTCAGGCCTTAGCATGTAAATCAACTAAATGGTGTTTGTATGTGAGAGAAGGGGTGGATGAGGGTGAAGATCATAGAGTCCATTAACAGCCCTCATCACCGTCTGGCCTTGGGATTGCGTGGGCTGGTTCTTTTGCTCCCATGACGCAATTAGTCTTTTTCTGGGCCCCACTTGAAGCTGATTTCTAACCAATTCACAGTTTAAGTGTCAGCGTTATTTGTAAAGACCATTGTCTGCTGTATACATTAACAGGCTGTGGGTTTTTGCAGTGCATATATCCATGAACAATATCTAGTTAGCATAAATGTGATGTGTGTATATGCTCTATACTCTATACTCTTTTTGTTATTCACTTCCAGCTTTGGGCCAGTATGATTCAGAAAGTGATGCTCATCGCAGTTTTGTTTTTTTGCCTTCGCCCACATCACCAAATGTCACTCATGTTTGCCTTTTGGTGCAGCTGAAATCCCTTTCATTAATGAACTGTTGGTACAGAAGAAAGTTAGCCACCACATGTGCGATATTACTCATAACACACCTGACATCCATGGTTTACTGCAATTGACACCTACACAAATATGATATCTAGCAAGCAACAGCATCATTATATGAAATTGTTCTTATATCTCTGGTTTATTTATAAAGTTTTCCAGTTTTTAAATGCTTAAACAGAACAAAACAAAATACAGAACCCAGCAGTACACCGTCTGGATCTTAAATCGTAGGTTTGTTCTGTTCTGTACAAAATGTTTAACATCTTTGTTTGTTTATAAGTAGTATTTCTTGACTAAACCTCTTTCCAGGTTGTAAATACAGATTATCCAGGGATTTTCTATCTCCTCCATATGACCCAACCGTTGGTAATCTGCCAGTAAGGCCTGTACAGAAAACTCTGGCACCACATTACACTCAATATTTTCCATTGAGCTTCATATTCTTGTTCTCGCCAGTACAGCAACAGCAATACAGTAATTTTTCAGGCAAGGAAAACTCCAACCACCTTTTCTTTTGATACTACACAAGGTTTTTTTTGTTTCCATTACTATTGCATTTGTGAGTATGATTTGGTGTAGTAATAATCCAGTTGCATTGATCAGTATTGTGTTGTCAAAACCAAAGCACCAGTGGTATACACCCAGACATCGAATGTAGAAGGTCATCAGTTTGATCTCTCAGCTGGCTGGCCTTGGGCTTTTGTGTGCACTTCTGCAAAGCAAACGCTCATTTCTCACTCCTTTTATGCTCAACGTCAGAGATCAAAATTAAATTAAAAGTAACTTTCCTCTCATCAGCATATAGACATAGTCATCCAATCATCTGTTCTGTATGTGATTCGCAAACAACCTCGAATGTGGCAACTACAATATGATACAAATCACAAATATTATTCAGTTTCAATCAGTTGGATGTGATTAAAAGGGACTCTAGCTTACAATGAAACCATATTTAATTGGCACCATGCCTGATTGGGATTTTAGTGAACAACACAAAATTAGAAACCGTATAATATATTTTCAAGCATATTTTGTATAAAGATATTATTTAAAGGTGCACGAAGTAACTTTTCTGGTGGAGGGTCAGCCGCATTGTTGTCTCCATGGATATTTATCTTTGCCCTTAATGTTTCACATTATGCCATTAACCCTATCTCTACAGAGGTCTGCAAGGTATGCCACCAGGCCAAATAACAGGTCAGATTTGCGGAGAGACAAACCCACTCTCAGTAAGAATGCATGGTTTTTGAGCAATAAAAAAAACATAAAATTGATTAATCACAAGCTATAGTAGATATGTTGAATCCCATTCGGTGTGGAACATTACAGACAAACCAACGCTTTATAATGTTGATGCCTTATGTCTCCATACTTGACAGCATTAGGTGTGGCATTGTCTGTAATAAGCTGACCAAGGTCACCTAGCACTTGGTTTTGTAGTTAACCGTTTTCTATTTTATTGCTTTTACATTTGTACATTTGTTTTTGCTCTTATTTGATTTGACTTTTTTAAAATTGTTTTAACTTTTTAAAAACACTAGTGCAGCTAGATAGATCTTTATTGTCTTTTTCTATCTTTTATGTGTATTCTGAAATGTGCAACAGTTTGGAAACAGTTTTTGTTCATATAATATGCTATATAAATATATTTAAAGTAGAATGGATTGGATTGATGTATTCTGTGATATTGTAGCTTCATTTTTCTTAAAGTTTCATTCCCTAACCTACTGCTTACATTTAAAACTGCAATGGACAATGAACAACCAGCGGAGTGTAAGAAGATCTGCTTTGTCATCAGGTCAGCCTCACAATAGAAATCATGTAATTTTAGGTTTGTATCTCATAAACACAGTCTCTTCTTTGAATTGCAGACACTGGATCCAAGAGTTCTGGATGATGTTCCGCCTGCACCACAGCCTGACCGACAGCTTGGACCAGTTTCGTGAGCTGATCCGAGAGCAGGGGCAGGAGAGTCTCTGCCCACTTCTGGAGACCAAATGGATGTAAGTGCTAAAGTCTGACCAGCTGGCGACTGAGACCTCACTTCGCAGTGGGGGGAATGCCAGTCACTCACAATTCTGAGGGAGTGAGGAAAACTAATAGTGAAAGCACTGATGATGAGGTAGATTAGTCCACATAAACAATATATTTATTTTATTTGACTAGAAATGAAAGAGATTGGTCGTGGAAGGCAAGCACAAAAATCAAAGCCAACAGCAGTAAAAAGAGGAAGGTTTCACTACTTTTCGATCACTTGGAGCCGGACGAGTTGGCTGAGCACCTCACCTACTTGGAATTCAAGTCATTTTGCAGAATATCAGTGAGTATGTTCACTTTTACTTCACCAATTGAAATGTCTGTGATTTGATCTAAAACTCTTCATTTTCTTTTCTAGTTTATGGACTATCAGAGCTACATCCGTAAGTGCTGCTTGAAGGACATCCCTGTGATGGAGCGGTCCATCGCCTTGTGCAACGGTGTGTCTCAGTGGGTTCAGCTGATGGTGCTGAGCAGACCCACAGCACAGCTTAGAGCAGAAGTCTTCACCAAGTTCATCCATGTAGCTCAGGTATGGTTACCTGCTCTCCTTGCGCAATGACATGGCACTTGGCAACCAAAAAAAGGTCTTTATTGTATGGAACTTTGGTATATGTGACTAAAAAGCAGCTAATTATCATCATTCAATGAAAGTAATGATTTAAGTCAATTACATTTCATTTGAATGGGGTAAAGCAAAGGCTTGTTTGAATAGTTTTCAATTACATAAAAACAGAACAAAGCAACACTAAACTGCCTTGATACGAATGCTGCTGGTCACAAAAAGGTGACAAGACTGAATTTGTACCCAATTCTGTTGTGCTACAAAGCATGTTCTGACACATTAAAAGTCATAATTATATGTATGTTCAGACATTATTGTATTGCATTCAAGATAAGTTAACAACCTTGTTAATAACTACGGTTGTTGTCCAATGTCCATAGACAACACTGTCTGTGGACACTGATTCACATCATTTTATATAATTTTGCTGTCCTTGCACAGCATTAATACATGAACCTGTCTAGCTTTGTTTGGCATTTCTGGTATATATAACTAAATTCCTTTTTAATTTGTTTTAAAAAGGCCTATAGGCTTTATTAGACAGGTCAGCTTAGTGTGAAATGGGGATGTAAGAGAAGGGAGGACATGCAGTAAATTCGATTCAATATACAACTAAATTTTACAAATGTTGGTGCCACATGTTTCATTTTGAATAAATGTTTTTAGTGACTTAAATTCATTACATTTATCACAGTACAATAATAAACATCTAAACATTGTGTATGTTCTTGTGGCATGAAAAACTGCCTGCATAAGTGTAAAAGAGATACTTGAAGCTTCATGTGGCATGCCATGTGCAGAAGTGATGTGCACGCTTCAGGGAGCTGTCAGGCCACTTGTACTGTGGGGAACCTCAACACTCCACTGCTATCAACCAAAAACCCATGGGACTCACATTATATTTCACACATTACAGTACATTTACAAGGCTAGTAAAAATCAGGGCAAGTGTTTTGTGTGTGCGTATGTGCACAAAACATGTGACGTGTGTCAGTTAATCAATGGATATTTAGAGTAACTGTTGAAAGTACAATGACATTTTGATAATCTGATAACTCCTGAAATCAGATAACGATAAGGTTTGTGGTGTGCATGTAAACATAGTCACTGTATTGCTGTAATGGCAGCAGGCATTGCCCAAGTGAAAAGAAGTAGGTCGGTGGAAAAAAGAAGGGTCCTGGCACAGTAAGAAAAAGGCAACAATCTAAGTGGCTTTCGTAACAGCTCTGTTGTGGCGATTACATAAGCTGGGTTACCTGGCGCGCGCCTAATTGTGCGTGTTATGAGTGTGCAGAGACTGATAGGTCCACTTTATGTTTGTCTGTCCACTAGAGTCTCCATGTCATGCACAACTTCAACACACTAATGGCTGTGGTGGGAGGCTTGTGCCATAGCTCCATCTCCAGACTGAAGGACACCACCTCACACGTCCCCAGTGAAGTCACCAAGGTAAAGCAACACCAATCTCAGAAAGCAAATAAAGACATTGTATGAACATGTGAGTCCAATTATTTGATTGATTGATTCATTAATTATTTTCCCACTCTCCTTAATTAGATCTGCAAACTTTTCAATAATACATTGAAAATACAGACATTATGTAAAGTCTGTTGTGTTGAAATGTATTCACCGTTTTCCAGACATTGGCCTGAGCGCCGTCATCCGGTGCAATCCTTCCGGTTGTATTAGTTAACACAGGGCTGCCGACCTCCAGAGAAAAAAGTTCTACCCAGACTAAAAAGCCATTTTCAGGCCGTCCAGGGAATCGATGCATTGTTGGACTGTTGGTCACGTGAACACTGGACATTTTACACTAATCAATCTATTTTATAGCATATTTTAGCTATTTTTCCTCGTTCATATTTCATAAACAAAACCTATCCGTGTCCTAAGATATAAGGTAAACATGTTCAAATCCCCTGCAACAAGCTGGCCACGGGGTGTAGCCCACGTAAGGCCCAAAGTCAATGGGATAGGCTCCAGTCACCCGTGACCCCTAACGGGAACAAGCGGTAGAAAATAAATGAATGTTCAAATCCAATATTACTTTTTCTGATAGCAATTTTAATGTTGATTTATTCTTAACAACAAAAACATTGGACATGAAGGCCAAGTTGTAGATGTGGTTTAAGTTGTTTGGTTCTCACTCAGAATGAGCCTCAGACTAGCCTTTCATTTGGTTTTCTAGTTCTAATGCTGAAATCCAGTTGGTTAAAACCTAAAAGTCTTCTCGCACCTAAAGCCCAGCTAGCTCAGTGCTGGTGCAGCCTCTGCAGCTAGGTGAGGAAATTCTGGAGGTTCTGAGCTGAATATGAGGCATGGCTAGTTCATGAACTAGAATGAGGAAAAAAATGTATGTGGACTTGCCTCTATCTGCAGGTGACAGCACTGGCGACACAGGTTCAATTGTGATTACAGCTCCTTTTTAAACAACTGAGCACAGGCTATATACCCTCCCTATTTGGTTGCTGGAATGCCCTGTCCACAAATACATACATATTCCTCATATACCCTTTTTTCATTTAAACATTTCTATCCAGGTACTCAATGAGATGACTGACCTCCTCTCCTCACGCCGAAACTACGACAACTATCGGCAGGCTTACAACAAAGTCACTGGTTTTAAAATCCCCATTCTGGGCGTCCACCTCAAAGACCTGATCTCTGTGAACGAGGCCATGTCGGATTATGTGGAGGACAACAAGGTCAACGTCCAGAAGCTTCAATCTCTCTACAACCACATCAACGAACTCATCCAACTCCAGCAGCTCCCCCCAAAGCTAGACGCAAACAAAGACCTTGTGCATCTGTTGACCGTAAGCACACATCCAGGGATGATTCAGACATTACTGAACAACAGCTACATGCAAATGAGTTTGTTCTAGCGCCCGGCTCCTCTGGCGCTGATGTGGAGGTGTGTTGAGAGTCTCCGCAGTATGTGGGTGACAAACCAACTGCGAATGACTACTCAAATTGCTGTATTGTTATACTATCCGTGCATCAGACGCTTTAATCGCACTTGAGCGACAGAATACCCATGAAACTCACAAAAGCGTTCCGGTGACCTCATTTTTGCTATTATGATAATACATTGGAAAAACAAGTTCAGAATGAGCGTGTTTTGATATATTTTTTCCTTGTCTTCACAGTTGTCTTTGGACCTATATTACACTGAAGATGACATTTATGAGCTGTCATATACAAGAGAACCCAAGAACTGTAAAGCTCCTGTGAGTGCCAGTCATCCAAATCTATAAATAGCTTCTTTTTAAAAAAATATATATTTAATTGCTCTGTTATTGTTTTTTATCAGCCAACCACACCCTCAAGACCACTAGTAGTTGTGGACTGGGCATCTGGAGTGGCCCCCAAACCGGACCCCCGAACCATCAGCAAACATGTCCAGAGAATGGTTGACGTGAGTCCTCTCGAATCGCGTTGCATAACCCTCATTTGTTTGAACATTTTCCCTGCCATTTACCTGCTATTAACAACGTCCCTTCTTGTTCGCAGTCTGTGTTTAAGAACTATGATCACGACGAGAACGGCTTCATCTCTCAAGGGGATTTTGAGAAAATTGCTGCTAGCTTTCCATTTTCCTTCTGTGTCATGGACAAAGAGAAGTGAGTGCTCGGCAGGTCACATAGTTCATTTACAAGTGCAAGTTTGGGAGGAAGTGAAAAGGTGGTATTTGTAGTGATGAGCTACAGGAAGTATCAAATAACTGCACACGCTAACAATAAGCATATGACTATCGACTTCACTCTCATGCTACCTAAACCGGAAACTTTGTCTCTCAAGTTGAATTTAAAAAGTATAAATGTATTCTTTTTTTTCTTAGGGAAGGCATGGTCAGTAGGGAGGAGATTACTGCTTATTTCCTGAGAGCGAGTGTCATCTGCTCCAAACTGGGCCTTGGTTTTGTCCATAACTTTCAGGAGACCACTTATATGAAACCTACATTCTGTGACAATTGCTCAGGATTTGTAAGTATTAGCTATAAACATTGAATATGCATAATACAATATACAAGTAGATCTAAAAATATATACTGTATTTTCTTTATAGTTGTGGGGTGTCATAAAGCAAGGCTACAGATGCAAAGGTGAGTGCTCATCATTTGTCATACATCGAGGTGCGTTATATCAGAGCGTAAAACCCGACACAGGATTAAAATGATGTCGTTATGTTGTTTGTTTGACCGTTTGTTGTGAATTTATTTATCGCCGATTACAAAAGCAAAAAACACACATGCACACACCACAAGAGCGGTCTTCTCTATTTCTCTCACAAATGCCGTGGAGTTTGAGGCCCAGATTGCAATATGAAGCACTGTGTGAAGTACTTTGATTCCAGGAAGGTTACTTTATTCTGAAGACAACCAAATGAGTATTCTGAAATGTTGGTACATGTGTTCAGTTACTTACCATCACTGTGCCTCTGGTTGTGCATACCTTTAGAGGCAGAAATGTGGTTTGCCTGTGTTGCAGACATGTAGCTAAACTTTGCAACTTAAAAAAATAACCTGAAAGTCAGTTCAGCACAAAACCACAATTCCCCCCTCCCCCATACTTCAATGGATCCGAGAAGTGTTTGCTTGACGGTACGCACGTAAAGGTCAACTTGGTGCATTTGCAGAACATAACAGGGACAAGTTAAGAAAGATTTATATTTTGTTGTTGCTGATTTCTAATGTATTTAACGTATTTTGTATTCATTTTTTGCTCTGTTATAGATTGTGGAATGAACTGCCACAAGCTCTGCAAGGACCAGGTGGCATTCGAATGCAAGAAAAACACCAAAGTAGCCAGCTCCATCGACAGTCCGACTTTCAGCTCCACGTCTGTCACCACAGGAACTTCAGAGGGTGGGTGGGCACGGCGGGTTTCCTAGCACAAATATCTCACACTTACATACAGTAAATGGCAGCAGCACTTTGCTCCGTCGTCAACAGATCTCCTTCGCTGCGTATAAACATTTGTGCCTAATATCTGCATTTAGTCAGTTCTGGCAAGAGGACAATGCAGATTGCACCTGGCAGGTTTCTGTGGGATTTCCCTACAGCTGTCAGATGCAGATTCACTTGCTGCAGGTGTCCCTCTGCATCAAACTATGCACTTAATGTACAGTGGCATGCAAAAGTATTCGTACCCGCGGAACTTTTCCACATTTTGTCACGTCGCTACCACTTAAATAAATTGTATTGGCATTTTTTGTGAAAGAACAATACAAAGTGGCACACAATTGTAAAGTGAAAAGAAAATTCTACACGATTTTCAGATAAAAAAAATTTTTTTTTAAGCTGCAGAGTGCAAAATGTAGAAAAGTTCTGAGGGTACGAACACGTTTTCAAGCCACTGTATATTGTCTTAACTCTAACATTTAAACACACATTTCAACATCTGTTTATAGTTGACTGAAAATGCACTAATCTGATTATATAAATTAAATTAGCTAATTTTACTATGTTTTTTTTCCTGTTGTGCTGGCTTTAGGTTCAGAGGACCGTCCGTTCTCATATCCAGAGATCAAATACTGGAGCCCCTCTTCTCCGGGGACTCCCCCTGTCTGCATTCAGAGAGTCCACAGTGGGACACAGACTGACCTGACCCCGCTGACTTCTCCAGTGCATGAACCTGCTCTGCTGGTCCCAGCCACAGGTCCCATCCTGAGCTCCTGTCCCAGCCCTGTGCCCCAGAGGAAACAGCGCCACTGTGCTAAGTGGGAGAACCGCGCTTCAGTGCTGCAGAAAATGAAGGATTCAGATGAGGATAGCCATTCCACATGTGAAACACTGGAGGCGGTGAGTAACGGGGGCCCTTTATCTTTGTTACCCTCCACACACAGTAAATGTAACAGCTCCTTTGTGTCTCCACAGGAAAACGAGCGGCTTCAGAAAGTCAATGAAACGCTACGCAGGAAGTTGAAGGAGACGGAGAGAGAGGTAGACATACTTAAGACACTGTTGAAGAGACATGCTTTGCACCCAGTGGAGGAGGACTCTTCTTCATAAGGCCACATGTACACAGTATACAGGCAACAACATTCAACACATGGACTGGGGCTGCATTCATACTGCAGGCCTAAGACAATTCAGTGTGATGGGGGATGAATGTTCTCTTGTACTAACTGAAATATAACTAGTTATTAAGTTATTTGGGCTCAGTTGGGACGCTTTCTGGTTAAAATGATGGTGCTTTACCAGTAGAGAAGAAACTGTTTAGTGTGTGTGAGTGTGATGGAGACCAACGTTTTAAAGAAGTTTAAAACATACAACTGTTCAGTTTGATTGTCATTGTTACCAAAACCTCATTCAGTTTCAGTGAAATCCATCTTACATGTTACTGTTTTAGTACAAGCACTGTGTTCACTAACACCAGATCTAATCTGTGGCACTTATAAAGTGATGTATATGAAGTATTTTTTTCTTATTAAAATGCCATGATGCCATAGTGAATGATAAGCCACAAATCTCTAAGTGCAATATAAAATGTGTCAGGCATTTTGGGGTGTGCCGCCAAATAAGTGCAGTTGTTGCAAGGTTGTGCTCATATTTATTGTGTAAAACACTACATTGCGTTATGTTTTGTATACTGGTACTTTGAAATATTTATCTTTGTGCCAGCTCTTAGTGGACCTTTTTGGGTTTTTACAATGTATTTGTACAATATATTGATTACCATGTGATTGTTTTAAAAGTGACGTACTGTGAATGTAAATGTGGATTGTACATAGCATATTTATGGTGCCAGTGTATGGAAGTGCCATCTTTACTAATACTATTTCTCTCAGTATTATGTATCTTGGAATAAATGCATCGGATAAAAGCTTGCATCCTGCTATTTGTTTTTATGACCACACGGTGTCACTACAGCATTGCACTAGTTCTGTATATTTGGTCAGGTTCAGACTACTCAGAACAGAACAATTATAGTGTACTTTATAGTAAATAACAGAGAGAAGCATTTCTGTTTTCTGTATTATAAAACTAAAGTGTAAATTCTTTAGTATTAAATAGATAGAAAGCAACAAACGTGCTGTTTCAACATCATAGCTGTTTTATTATATTTTATATTTATATCAAATGTTATGCCTCTACATTTCTCTGCTGTAATGATTTGTTACTTAACTTACGCACTGGGCACTGACCCATGCAGTGTGAGGTCTCTGAGGCATAGCAACAGCTCCAGTGCCTGCCTTTGGTGACAGCTAATTTACTTTTTCTATGAAATCTAGCAGGTTGTGTCTGCACATTAATGCAAAACAATTTGCTGTATCATCTCTTGCTGGGATTTGACCATGAAAAGGTTTTAAATTGTAGAAGGGAAACTCTCAAAGTAAGAGTGGCAGGCTTAGTCCACCACCTAGTAGAAGTGGTAGTTGGAGCAGTAGTTAGTACTAGTAGTAGTAGTCAATGGGTGAGAGTAAAATAGAGAAACAGATTAAACAATGTTCACAGGAATTTAGCAAATGGATAACTGTCCCAGTGGTAAAAAGTAGAAACCTCTGGGAGAATGACAGTGAAGGAGAGATCCTACTCCTACAGACAGACATGCTGCAGATGTTCACTTGCAGATAAGAGAGTTCATCCAGGGAGATGAGGAGCCGTTCATCTAGAGTAGAGAGCGTTCCTCTAGGCCAGGGGTGTCCAAACTGTGGACCGGGGGCCAAATGCGGCCCTCAGACCAATTGTTGTTGGCCCTCAGGCTTCGTGCTAAGTTGGCCCAAACAACAAAAGTAGTACTTTTTACTGTAAAATTGGAAAAATACTAAACATTTTATGTTATACCAACCTAATATTACTGTTCTAAGTCTCAATAAAGGTGTAGAGGTGCATCAAAACTATGTCAAGTGCAACATTTTGAATGGTTCACTTCATCGTCGGGTTGTCTGTGGCCCTCTGCTCCGTATAAGTTTCAAAATGCAGCCCTCGGTGGAAAAAGTTTGGACACCCCTGATCCAGGCAGTTGAGGACCATCCAGATCTACGTGTCAGCATTGTGAGCTGGGGCATTTAGGGTGCAGTCGCCACAGCATCAGCAGTGTCTCAAACAGTACCACCCCCTGCTCTATCTCCTACTGTGCTTTTAGAAATTCTTGGGACCACCGAAAGTTGTGCTCTGTTTGGGTGATACGGTACTATAGCATCTTCACGGTGGTAGTAGTAGTAGTAGTAGTAGTTACTTAAGTAGTATTTTTATTTAGTGCTTATTACTTTGACCCCACTAAAATGTTAAGTACTTTGGGGGAGCAGATTTCCATATCTTTCGTCCAGTTAAAGCCTCATGAATCTCCCTCCAGAGACTTTTTCTCTGTTTTCACAGATGCTGCTACAGACATCAAAGAAGGTTTTCCCCCAGTACATTGTTAGAGTTAGTTTAATCTATATTAAGGGTTGTTAACAATAATGTTCTTACAAGCTTTGAGTTGGATCTTTGTTGCTTTTCTTTTGGAAATAGTGTTTACAAAATATAGGCTAATTGAGTTCTTGTTGCCAATGTACCCATTATAAGACATTATAACCCATTATTACCCATTATAATCAAATATGTCTCTTGCCTTTCCAATCTAATATTTTACAGCATTTATACATGTTACACAGGTTGGACTGAACAGGACAAGACCAAAATACAATTTGCCTACTGTATTATTTAGTTTTTGAAGCTGCAAAGTTATCATTCACAACATTTTAAATTATTTGCAAAAATCAATAGTTACTGTAGCAAATTTTCAGTACTTTAATTTAAGAAATATTTTACCTGATTTACATGTATTGGTGTAATATTTGACAAGGTGTGACTTCACTATTACTCGTGGATTGAAATGCAGTATATAAGGCCCCCTCAAAAGCCATGGGTCCAGTGCCAAATGCACATTTCTATTTGGACAAAAGAGTGGCACTGCACGCTAAACTAAAGGGACAATGAATCTCAAACTAACTACAGATAAACTAAAGGCCCCCAAGAAGCAACTTATTTTTTACTAGTAGAAGTAGCCTTAATGTTGTAATAGCGCATTTAGCTTCTTATTGTATAGTGGCCAGAGCAGTATGTTAAATACAGTGCCAAGTAAACTGACATTAGATACTCATTGGTGGGAAAAATTAGCAAATGTAATCAGTGATAATTACTCCCTCAGTTAGGGCCAAAGAAGAGCTACACCGTCAGCAGGTTAACCCAGGCAGTGCACAAGGTGACCTAACTTTCCATAGAAGAGCAGAAGATGACAGTTTTGCCTAATTACCGCGGTCAGACAGAGATGATTTATCACCCAGACATCAGCACACACGCGGGAATGAGGCCATTGTGAGCGCACCATAACTTCCCTAAATCTGCTAAGTCTAATGAACACACTCTCCAACTAATTAGAGAAAGATATGGAACATCCCATTATGTCCCCCATGACAGCACAGCGTGGGGGCCCGGCCAGAACACGACGCATTTAACACTAAGGATCTGCTCTTTCCAGACACTTGTGCCTGTAGGATAGGAACCATACCACTAACTCCCCTGATTATTAAACTTACTTCATTACATTCTAATGATGGCCGAAGGAGCCAAGTGGGAGACTGTGGAGAAGTGTGAATAGAGACACAGGGAGGGCTAGGAGAGATGAGAGAAGAGGCTGTGAGATTGTGTGAAGCCATGGTGAAATTTTTAATTAATCTTGATGACGGTGGAGGAGGGAGGCAGGGGGATGAGCGGCACAGGGCTCTGCAGCTGTGTGTGGCAAGTATCATTTTACAATAACTACATGTGATAATTACTGATAAGTCAAGATAAAACCTGGTGTAAACAACAGATGAGCTGATAAATTGCAAGCCAACAGAAACCTCCTGAAACTCCTGAACGGGCTCAGAGTGGGTGGGTGTGTAGACTCACAAACTCCTAGTTGTGAACTCATTTGAATCTAACATAAAACCTTGCTGTTCATTGTAGCAAGAAAGTGGCCATTGTTAAAATGTCCCTGCATTTTTGAAGGAATGTCGCTTATTAATGACAGATTCTTGCAAATTTCAACTCTGTTTTCAATACTTTCCTCACAAACTGGCACTTGATGTGAACCTATGATAAATATTTACCACGGGGACTATCTCACCAAACAAAGTCGTAATAAAAAAAATAAAAATAAACCTGTCAAACACCGTTAAAGCTGGTATGTTATCATGCTCTAGCCATATTACAAAGTAAATAATTGGTCAAAACCCAACAACGGCAGAAGCTAAAACATTTTTAAAGTTCAGATTTGATATCTTATGTGTATGCAAATGACACCTGGGCCTACCTTTTTCAATACAGTTTCATCTCTATAGGTTGCACTGAAAGGAATATAACATGGTCTACTGCACAGCTCATGAAACAGCACTTTTACTGAAATGAGGCCCTCATAACTAATGGGGCCAAAAGATACTTGCAGTTCTTAATGTATTATTTTTGATGCATTTTAGTTAAAGCTGCGTTTTCACCTTACCATGGCTTTAAAATAGTAAAGTTTTCTGCTAGAATGGAGGGGTATGAACAGTTCATGAGCAGATTAGGATGGATCCTCAATGTCAAGTTTTTTTTGTTTGTTCAAATCCTTTTTTCAACCTATAAAGTTGTGTATTTGGTACATTTTGTCTCACTCTGAATGAATACGGGGGCAGTGCCGACCAATATGAAGATGATCATTTGCAAACCACTTCAGTTTTATACTTTCCCTGAAGCGAGGAGGCTATTACATCAGGCTTTCTCCTCAGGCCTCAGTGCCGTGCTGTGCAGTTTGGGTAGAGCTATATTTATGTAAATCTATTGCACCTGTCAGAATGATTGATAGCTTTTTATGACATACTAATTCTTCTTTAGGTGCACTTTGGCAGAATAAGGCAGCTGTGGGGAAAATAAACCAAAAGTAATTGGATTGTTTGTGTGTGTCTGGTTGAAAAGTTAAATGTTCAACAGTAGAGCTGGTATAGACAAGCGGTGAAAAGTTACATTCAATCCTAAGAGGCATTTGTGCAGTAGTGATAGAGCTGTGAATCCTTGGAAACAGGATCAAGGAAAAGCTAAACAGAACAAAGTAAAAGGAGGAATGAAAAAGAGAGCGAGGAGAGCGAGGGAGGGGCCCCGCTGAGGATTCCTTATGAAGGTGAGTAACGCACAGCGAATCAAAGGGCCTTCTGAAGCCACTCTGCCCACCGCAGCTTCTCCTGTTTGTCTCCACGGAGCAGTAGGACACATATGGACCAGCTCACTTACTTGTCAGGAAACACACTTCATTACCTGCATGTGAATAGATATGTGAAGATAAGAACAGAGGCAGGGGATTTGCAGGGCAGGACAAAACAAGGCGTTGTAATATTTAAGATCATACATGTAGGATTTGTCTGAAATAATTCATAAACAGATTCCTGTCCTTAGAGATATGGAATCAACAATCATATATTGTTTTGACTGAAAACAATCCCGGTGTTGCTTTATTCTCAGTTACAAAAATATATTACGTAAAAGGTGCTTCGATTTAATGTTTTGGTGCTCTTTTTTTATTACATTTTAAATATAAAACACAACAAACACATGCAATTGAATAAGACCAGAGAGAACACAGGACATAAAAATAAATGTAATTTAAAAAAGAAAGACATAAGACAACTAAAGAAAATCAAGGTACTCAAAGTCCAAAATAAATGTCCCTTTCAAGTCCAAATGTGAACTAAAGGCAGTTCAGTTGTGATGAATTCCTATTCAAACACTTGTAGAAGTGCATAATACAGCTTTTAACTGTGATATTATGTTGCTCAAGTAAAAACATGTTTTCTGTTGAGCAACCATATATCATTCGCTGTGACGTGCAAATAATTATTGAACAATAATTTTCTAAATGGATACTACTTCAAAAACATATCAGTTCCAGTGTAAAGAAGGGAACACAAGCATTACACCATTTGCAGCTTTTTATTTTAGATACTTTTTACATGTGATGGTGTGACAGGTGATGTCACATAATTTGAGACAAATTTTCCATGTTAATAAATATCATACATTTCCTCATATGTTCATAGTGTTATATTTGTGTGTTTGTGTGTTATATTAGTGTAATTGTCCCATCCTAAATGTTTTGCTATTAGAAAGTTATTTTTCTTATATCACACTGGTACACATTCAGTACATAGAAGATAAAAAAAAAAAAAAGAAAAAAGGATGATTTAACAAAAGAAAGATTTCATTCTCCTTCTGGTTTTTGTGTAAATGTCTTTCTTTTTTTTGTTTTTTTTTTAGACAGGATTAATCTGGGGAAGGACATGCAGCAAATTATTGGAACGAGACGCGAACTCACAACGCTGCAGTCTGCTCACATGGAGCGTGTAACCGTCTCTTTAAATATGTGATTTTTCACACTGCAGGACACACTTTGGATTACAGCATTAAACTTCTTATATATATATTTTTATGTCTCTTTTTCATGTTTAAAATAGACATCATTGTGTGATTTTATTAAAGAAAGTATACAGTCTTATCTTCATGTCAACACCTTTATTAACCGTCTCTCACACAAGAGACACGTTTGGTCTTTAACAATTTGCTCAATTGTGTTTTGTTAAGTTTGATTTTACTGTCCCAATTAATTCAGTAGGAACGATCCTGGTTCAACCCCTGTATGGATTTGTCCTAGTCCTTATACATGGTACAATAAATAGGTTAGCTATATATGGAATTTGATCCAACTTGCACAATTTCACTCAAGCAACTGGATTTCTATTTTCTCCTGCCTAACTCAAGTAAGATGCTGCCATGCAGTCTGACAGGACTTTTATTGCTTTCCTCCAAGCCACACTCTGCATCTGCTACATCTCATCAGCATTCCCTTACCCACACACTATAAATGCACAGTGTATCACCGAACAATCAAGCGGTGCGTCAATATGTGTTTGTTGTATAAGGAGCAGATGCATCATATTCACTGAAGGCTGGCAGACTAAAGAACTGAGAGAACAAATTCAATTAGCTCGGCCACGCATTTTAGAGTCTGACGTGTGGTCCGATGGTGCATAAAAGACACCAAAAAAACCCAATAAATTCAAGTTTCTCAATAAATGTACCTAGAATATGGGAATTACAAATTACAGACAGACACACACTGAGCATCATCATTTTCAGGTAAACATTGCCCTTGTGGATTTCACACTACACCGTTTCTCTCTCTAAGATGATATTTCAATCTGGCCCAAATTTCAAAGCCTGTTGCTTCCCAAATGCAATTTTTACAAAGCAATCTGACCTCAAGCAGTGTTTTACCACATCCGCAGATAATGACCAACATTGGGAGAGCGTTCCTGTCCATTCACTCACACCATTACTCTTCGCTCCTCCATCACATGAGTGGACACAGAGTCAAAATGAAGGACAGCATGGTGCTTAAGAGGCAGATGGTTGGCTGGGCAGCGTGTTCCATGACCCTCGGCATAAGGACAAGCCAAAAAACCTTGAAGATAAAGTGACATATGTAGCTTGCACATCACGCTGGCATTACAGCATCAATATCACTTACTGACCAACGGCTATACATCATCGAAAGGTCACGCAGAGATGTGCAATCTTTCCTGCTCACATCGTCTGGATTCTTTTGCGAAGGTCAGCTATCCGAGAGGGGAAAGTGGAAGATGCATTTTATTTATTTATTTGAAGTTATGGAGACAACAGGCAACACCACCCACCATAGTTGTATGTACATAATAGAATGGTTTAAACTATACAGTACTTGACTGTATCTAGTGGAAGTGGAGGAAAGCATAGTCAAGGAGAGCCTGAATTTGGGAAATGTTGGCTGGCAGTACAGAGCCATTGAGAGATAAAAACACAAAGGCCACTATCGATCAGAAAGATAAAAGTTCAATAGAGTCCAGAAGGTTTTGTTCTGTCCTGGGCTAATATATGTCCAGTTATATCCCAAAAACATTCGTATATATGAAGGTTCAAGGGATTTACTAAACTATTTTGATCATCATAATCATTATCTGGACTAAATATACTCTAAAACACATGTCAGGATACCTTTTCCTAACAAAGACAGTGGCAATATTCAATCCAAATGTCAAAGAAAAATAATAGTACACTTTATTCATAAATATTCTCTATCTGGAAGTCTTCTGTCTCCATATTTCAACCTTTATTCTCAGTCTCAATGTACAATAAAAATAATAGTTTGACTAGTCGACTAATCTAAAAAATGATTACTGATTAGCCGACTCTTAAATTAATCGTTAGTTGCAGCCCTATACTGATCTAAAATGACATATAGGCCCATCCTACAGTGGCTCGCAAAAGTGTTCGTACCCCTGGAACTTTTCAACATTTTGTCATGTGTCGACCACAAACTTGTATAAATTGTTTTGGCATTTATGTGAAAGTGCAACACAAAGTGACACACAATTGTGAAGTGGAAGGAAAACTGTACATGATTTAGAGATAAAAAAACATTTTCTGTCAGAAGTTTGAAAATTGAATGTTGACTTCATGATATAGAGTCCACTTGTGTGTAATCTGATCTCAGTATAAATGTAGCTGTTCTATGAAGCATCATGCAGGCCCTACTTTTCTTCAGCAGGGACAGAGAAGCTGCTCGGATGGAAAAATGGATGGAGCCAAATATAGGACAAGATTGGAAGAAAACCTGAAACTTGAGACCCTAAATATAAAGCCAGAGCTACAATGAGATGGTTTAAAACATATTCATGTGTTAGAAAGGCTCAGTCAAAGGCCAGATCTAAATCAATCAAGAATCTGTACAAAGATCTGAAAGCTGCTGTTCACAAAAGTTTTCCATCAAATCTGACTGAGCTTGAGTTGTTTTGCAAAGAAGAATGGACAAAAATGTCAGTCTGTAGGTGCAAATCACAAAAGACTTTCAGCTTTAATTGCAGAGAAAGGCAGTTCCATAAAGTATTGACTCAGGGAGGCGGAATTTTTCATGCTGCACTTTTCAGTCTCATTTCACAATTGTGGAGCACTTTGCGTTGATCTTAGGTTGTGGTCGTGACGTGACAAACTGTGGAAAAGTTCCAGGGGTACAAATACTATTGCTAGCCACTGTAAATGTTGTGGCCATACCTGCTTGTCAATGCCTGATCTTGCCAGATCTCGGAAGCCTAGCCTAGATTTGGTTAGTACTTGGTTGGGAGACAATAGGATGGTTAGGATTGTCCCAAGGCAGATGTGGCAACAGTAGTAGCTTACCACCAGTTGTGGAGTGAATGAATGATGCACTCTAAAGCGCTTTGGGTGTCATTTAAGGCCCTATATAAAGCCAATAATGAATGAATGAATTATTATCCTATGCAAAGATTATTTATGACTCCTATAGAGAATTGGTAAGAAAAAATGTCCATATAGAATAATATATAGTATAATATGTATGTAATATAATGATATAAGCATATAATTATCCTAGATCACCTGTTTGTTCCGGGAGCCTGTAGTATGATGGGCTTAAGTTAATTTGGGTCAAACTGAGTGAAAAAGTCCACACATACCGCCTCCACCATCTGCAAGCTCCTGAACCACAGGGAGCTGCCAACTGCTCCGATTAATTTGATTTGATGCTTTTCCTCCCCGCTGATGTCTCCAGAGAATGACCATTAGCATTTCCTCCACTTCCTACAAAATAAAGATAACAGGTCAGTGGAGAGAGTGCAAGTTGAATGTTTTAAATTAATTCCAGGTAAAATGTAATACCTGTGTCCTGCAGGCCAAGTCGTAGTTTTCTGGAGGTAAAGATGTTCACAATCTTTCCTTGACCCAAATATAGGGGACTTCTGACCTCCTCCATGCCTGATTGACTGCGCCGAGAGGAAAGCAGAGAAAGATAATGTGAATAGACAGCGCCGACCTGGGCAGACACAACTTATCACTCAGGATCTTCAGCTATGCGGCTCTTCAGAAAATCTCAAAGTGGGCATCCCAATAGAATCAGTGATGCAATGAAATGTGCTGCACAAAACCAGAGGACAATATTGGGTTTGTAATGTTAGGAGATGAATGCATTCCCTGACTCTGCAGTGTTGTGACAGTAAATAACAGGCTATGGAGAAAAGTGATGCGTTACAGTGAGGCGTTGTTGCAATAGCAGGCGAGGGTTGAGGGAAACTGAAGAGAGAAAAGCTAAAATAACTAAAATAAGATTATAAAGAGGTCAATCTGATGATAATCTAACAGGCAATAATTATGAAGTGGAGAATTAGCCAACAACTGGTCAAAATATATGAATATTTTCTGCATTTATCACCATATAACATATATGTTATAATGTAGCCTCATGTAAAATTATTATTATCATTATTATAGAATGTAAATACCATGCTGAGGTGTCAAACTGTAACTCACTGAACAATACGTAGGAACGCCAAAGTTCTTTCATGTAAACGCCTCATTATAGTCGTACCTGAGTGTGTGTGTGTGAGAGACCCCGATTTTTGCTTACCAGACAGAACTGGCAAACTTCCCTGCTGTTACACCCATAGCATTATATAATTCAGTCCAAGAATCAGGTCTACAGCTACACCACCGACCTTAAATACAGATCAGCCTATTCATTTGATCCAAAAGGCTATACTTAAGGTCATCTTTATAGGCTAGAGTATTTATGAGGCCAATATAAACTGGATCTCTATCCCATGGTAGGCTATGTTATGAGCACTGCATGGGCCTCTCCTCACACTTAGTAACCATGGTAACGTGAGGTGTCACTTTGTCCAGCTATTTTAGGAAACATTTATGCTTTTTATAGTAGCACTACCACTATACACTCACTGTGTCAAACTGTTTGTACAAACTAATCTAGATACATGAATTATGTCAGGTTTTTTGAGCCAAACGAGACTTTATGGTTCCAAATTCCACACTAAGAATCTCTCCCAGGGCAAAGACTTGCAGTGAGGCCTTGTCGGCAATAATACAATTAGACAGGCTTAATTTACACTACCCTAAAACGCATTTACTTTTCCATATTGCAGGCTTATATGTTTTACTTATGTGCATATCCACCTGCTTATTGGTAAACTGAGCATCAACATAAGGTGAGTTTGTTTTAATATAGTTGTTCATTAGGCCTTATCTTAAGTACCCACTATGTTTTTTTTGCCCCAATTAGCTTTAGTAGCATTAGCACATACAGGCCTAGTATTATTATTATTAGTAGTATTAGTATTAGTATTAGTATAGGCTTAATTCTTTTTAGTTCTTAACCCAAGAGTTGTGTTTTAATATAATCTGCTCATTTTTAAAAAACTTTGGCAACCACCAACTCTTTAATTCAGATTCAGACTCTTAGGACGTGAACCATTAGTAAAAATAGAAAATGTATGACTCCAGGTCTTCCACTGGAGACTTTCACTTAACTTCCTTGACACTTGCAGCCAGACACAAAATTGCATGGCCACCTTTAAACTTAATGTCAAGTGAGAAATAGGTCATTATGATGTGTGTTAGATATTGAAAAGGGGCCTGATTAAATCTCAGTCCAAGCCATCACTCAACAAAATGAGAGCTTCAATAAAATATGGATATGCTAATGAAATATGCATACTAGCAGTGGTCCCTAGAAACTTAAACAATAAACCTTATGAAGTTCAATCTTAATAGAAGTGCAGATTAAGTATTGGTAGTGGGCCATAATCATTGGAATAATTTTAAGGAAATGTACCCAGGATCCAGTTTGTCTCAGTGAAATAGTGACAATGGATGGTACAACACTGGTCTTGAACTAAGATTAAAAAAAAAAGAAGAAAAAAAAAAGCACATTTCAGATCAATTATGCATAGAAAGGGAGGCATCAATTATTCAGCTAAACAAGACAAGGCTATGTCAATTACAGAGCCGGCATGTTCTCATGCTGATCTTATATGTACAATTCAAAAGCTTCTGGAATTAAATTGCTGTATTTTTGTAATATAATGTATTGGCTGTATACCACTGGAAGTTAAAAAAAGTTATTTTTCTTTTTCCTTTCTCCTCAGGGGTAACATTGGCTGTCCAACTCACCATGTCTTCAAGCCACAGGGAGCTGCCTCAGGCACCAAAACCAGATCGGATGTGTGACTGTGATTAAGAGTGCATCCAACTTTTCACTACAGGTTGCAGGGCTTTTAGAAAAGGAGCTAGTTTGACACAATAATAGTCGTCTGTGAAATCCTCGCAGCTTGTTTTATTGTTTATAAGCCACAACATGAGCCGGTGTGACAATGCAATCTGAAAATAGCTTTTTAAACAAGGCCACCAACATCAATCTGCTCCCACCTGCTCCGACAAGAACATTACCGTGGAGCATTAGGGAGCGGGCGTCTCGAGAGTCACAATCACAAAAACGGCGCAGGAGCTTTTTACAATTGAATGCAAACCACATGATATGAATAATTAGTTTTGCCGTTTCCATTTGCACGTAATGTGATTTTCAGGCACATTAAATTGCACAAGATTATGCAAGGTATAATCTCTGTATCAGCATTTGGTTTTATTGTTTGCATTTAAGCAAAGAACTGGGATGAAAAACCTTGCGGATGATGTATTTCTGGGACAGTCTTACTTCTAAATTGCCAAGGCAGCACATTTCAGTACAATTTATTAATGTTAGATATTCTGTGTGGAGATAGGCCAAAGCTCTGCCTGAAAAGAAACAACAAAAGTAAGATGTGTAGTGTGAATTTGAATACTTTCAGGTCATTTAGTCCAGTGGTTCTCAACAATGATTTCAGGGGTCCCCCAGGTGATATGGCGAAAATTTGAAAAGTTAAAAAATAATCTTAAGACTCGTTACCCTTCAAATGCAGTGATAAACATAGATTCCTATTTGTTGGCCTACCAGATTAATGTATCTATGGCTATATCATGAAAATAAAATCAAACTGTAGAAATAACATACTTTATCATTTTCCGGTGTAGTCTACTTTGGGTTTTTGGGGGTCGTGACTGCAACAGGTTGAGAACCACTGATTTAGTCCATTGACCATCACAAAATCTCCACAAATCTAATGCAGGAAAACTCTATTGCACTGTATTTAAACAAACCCGAAGGGAACTGTGTCAAGTGTGAAGGTGAAGCCCACACATCCTTCACTGAATTATTTTTTGCATCTGTAGAAGAAAATGCTCTTATTGGCCCAGTTTGTCCACTCGGGGCAACAACGGTAAGTAATGGAGCTTTACTGGAATATAAAGAGTAAAGCGTCAACCTAAAATATGCTTTTTACAGTTAGTGATGATCAGACATGTCGTCTCATAGCACATGATTACAGTTTTTGTTGTGTTTGCCTTTATTACTTTACATGAGCGAGCTTTAGTGCAGTTCTTTTGAAAACAGGACAAAGCATAGCCCACACAATCCCCTCCTCTGAAAGACAGAACCGTCACCTAGAATATCTTCATTATATAATCAAACAAACTGCTAAATGTAAACGTCTGCTTACACCTCTCTGCTACTACATCACACTTCACTTTGGTGATGACGATGCCTTCAGATTGATTATCCTGTCTGTCTGAGATGTGAGCTCTGTGCTGGTGGTCTCGGCCCGGTGCTGGAGGTGCCGGGGGGGGGGGCAAGGCGACAGGTGCAGAGCTCAGGTAACTGACGTGATGCAAAGAGACAGCGCAGTGACTCACCCAGGCACACGGAGCGCTCCTGCATTAACCTGCTACTGCCTCCAAACGATTACCTATTTATAACCTTTCCACAAGAGTCCCACTCCTGCAGATGGATGGGGAGATCTGCCTCCACTTAAGCTCTGTTTTTATCTGCAGAATGGTAAAGAAAAACCCATACAACCTCAATGTTTAATAGGTTTAATGGAGTCTTAACAATGAGAGCTGTAAGATATGCACACAGGCAGGCCCCTCAATTCGGCAAGGTTTGCAGCTTTAGCTTCACTGTGGGAACATTTATGGTTAATCTGTCTCATTGGGCCAATAATATGTGAAAATAAGGACCATATCGTGCAAGCAATACATTCTAATGTTGGCTGAGTCAGTACCTAGCTGCATACACATGTTTTTAAATAACACCAGGATTACTACATGCAGACTTAGAACTGTCTATTATATATGAATTGGTATAATTTAAGCACCAAAACAAACTGAAATTACTATTTATTGCTGAGGCAAAGGAGCGTTTGGTTTGTGTGCAACACCGGCAATAATTTATTCATAACATTATTATTACCCCGCTCTTAGTTATGATTTGTTTGTCGTCAACATAACTATAGCAAGCTATGGAGAAAATGATTTGTCTCTAATGTGTTTTTATGCATTATTATTTCTTTTTTTATGATGGCAAAATAAGGTCAATTAGCAACACGTAATGACATTGAACTGTATTATTTTGTACAAATGTAAATGAACAAACACATAAAAAACTGCAATCAGAAAGAAATATTGCGATGAAAGAATCAACTAGGAATATGCTTTGACGATTTGGCGCAAACATATAACAAGGAGCAATAATGCACAGTAAAATAAAGCTTCTGATTAAAAGAAGTTGTCATTATTCTTATTATTGCCGTAACAGTGCTTATTTGGATTTGTTACGACCACAAAACACCACCATGTTAGTTAAATCAACATTGTCAGCATTACTATTTTTGAAATCCAGAATAATACATTTTCACACCACATCTGACAGTTTCAAATCTACCCTCAATAAGTCCAGCTATGAACCCAGCTGCTATGTCATCTTACACTTCTGAGCCGTGGCTGCTGTGACGACATCGCCACATTACAAGAAATCTATCACAGTAATGATCTGGAGGCCACTTCATTATTCACACAGGCTGTCAAACTAAATCATCGTTTGTGTTCCATTTACGTGTATTTTCTGATCTCACCCCACAGGAGCAGGATGCCAACACTGTATCTGGTGAAGTGGACCCGATGCAGCTGATGTGTGAAGCAGATGAGAAACTCTGGGCTGTCTTCACTGGTTTGCCTCGTGTGAGTGCAGCTCCAAGTATGAGTGACGTTAACTATAGCTGCTCTGCTCCCTCACTCTCCCAAGCTGCACACGTTGCACTTTTAATGCACAGCTAAGAGGGTAGGGGCTTATAGGTGCACATACAAAGAGGCCCTGGACTGATGGGGTGACCTTTCCCCTTGCTCATAAAGAAATCACAGCTAATTTGACGCGGATTGCATTTGAATTGTTCCCACGAGACTCTTTATACAGTCATTGCTTCATCCAGACACAAAAAGTTTCTTCTCTGATTGAACATTTGTACCAGGACCTTGAAAAGTCACACAATGTGCAACTCTGAGACACAGTCATGAAATTGCCTCTCGTGATGCTGGCGTTCAGCGGCTGTAATGTTATTATTTGACACAGCCTAATATAGGAGCTGAACACATTTTCACTTACTGTGGATATAAAAGGGCATTCAATTAATTTCTTTCTTCATGCCCTACAGTCTTTCTCGCCTCTGTATCAGCTCCCAACAAATAAATACAGTGAGGCTTAGTGCGACAGCTCAGACAGATTAATCCCGTAGCAGCCTGATAGCAGTGTTTTATGCTAAATAAACTGGACTTTATGAGGGATTTTGTTGCACCTCCTGCTAAATAAAGTAACATTAAGAGAAAAAGAACTGGAGCTGGCAGCAAACATTAAAGTGCGAGTCATGGTTAAAAATTGTCAGTAAAGTAAGTTCATTAGGGATGTGGAATATTGTGTCTAATAGCCGTATTGTTATTAGGATTTTTCTATATATTGTAATCTGTAAAATGTCCCAATTTATTGTTTTACTTATATATTTATTTTTTGTGGCAATTTTTTGTTTCTTGTTCTTATATAATACAAAACAAACAGAACAAAAAACTAAACAGAACAAGAAGTCTGCAGTGCCTCATTGAGCACAGTCCAGTATTTATGAATAATAGGACAGTCCCAAACATGATAATGATGAGCCACTTGACAGTCACAGTTTATCCAGTATTTGCGAATACTGTGCACTTTCACATGTGGAATGAAACACCGTGTTACATTTTTCCAACAGAATTCTTTCCAAACATTAGATTTTGTGCTTCTCAATTGTGATGCGCATGTTCCCATTCTTCATCAGTAATAACACAATTTCCTTCTTTTGTCCATTGACTTGATACCTATAATTGTTCAGTAATGCATTTATGCAGTTTTGAGATGGATTTGTTCCTTTTCAGAAATAGAAGCGTGAGGTAGCTAAAGTATGTTAAGGCTGTATGCTATAAAAGACCATTTTTTACTCACGCAAAATGTTAATTTGTGAACTTTAACACAACTTTACAACAATTTCCTACAAAAGATTGCTATGTGTAATTCTCTATCGTGGCTTAGAAAGTAGAAACTATTCATATTTAGTTTCTACAGGCTGACATTGCACTGATATAAACTAGCTCCCTCTGAATCCACTGTGTTTTTCCTCTGATTATTTCTGCTCGAGGCTAAGGCTTGGATGATGACTTCAGCTGTGCCCATGCCCAGACTCCTTTTCTCTACCTCCTGTGGATGAATCTATACCAGCCTGTAACCATGTCCTGCTGTTTTCGTCTCCAACTGGATGGTTATCACCTGCTCCGCCACTAAAACACTGCTGAGCACGGCAAAAGCGAACACATGCTAACTTTATGTAAAATTATTAAGATTAGGCCAAAAGATACAAATGTCTATGCTGTAAGAGAGGGTCCTAGTTATTCAGAATCCCTGACAACCAAATACAAGCTGGTTTCCTTGTCTCCCATGGGCTGCTCCTAAGAGAGGATGGTTCTCCACAAGCTGCCCAGGCTTTCATCAAACAGGAAATAACACACAAATGGACATGTGGGTAAAGCCCCTTAAATCCCTTCGTTTCCTTCCATAAAAGCCAGATCAAATTAAGTGGTTTGATACTTTCTTTGCCAATCGGATTATGTTGATTAATTCCCAAAAGAGTTTAAATGATTAGCACTGGTTAATGGACCGTAGGGAAGTTCACGGAGTCAGAACTGGCAACGATATCAAAGGTTTGGACTAATGTGAATCAAATAGTTAGGTGGCTGTAAAACAAAGCCGCACTCCTCAGTTGTTAGCACATTAAAGAGCAGAGCCAACATAATTACCTGCTTGTTCGGCTCTAATGATCACTTTGTTTCCTGAAATCTTAAGAGGGAAATGTTTGACGAATAGCGCATCTGCTTTTTAGGGACATTATGGCTAAAAATAGCGTAGGAAATGGAGCACAAGAAAGGGCATAAATATTCACGGGCCCATCTACAGAGGGCTGGCAAGACATGAGATATCCTATTCCGTATGTGACACCATCGGTTGCCTTGCGATTTGAGGGATTCTCGCACTACAGATCTTCATTATAAACTCGATGGATGCCACAGAGAGTGGACAGCGACAAAGATGAAGAGAAGGGGGAGCAGGATACAGGTTGGTGTGGCTTCTGTGCCCCCACCTTCTAATATACTCATCTCCTGAGGGAATGGTATCTATCACAGCTGGGCAGGGCTGTTATACCATACGGGCCTGCGAACCGAACGCAAGGTGACTCGGAGAGAGACAGAAAGATAGAGAGAGAGAGTGGCGCAAGTGTCTTCTGAATTCAGCCCCATGTCCCTCCCATAAAGTGTCCATCAACACCTTAATGCATCTCGCAGTGAAAGTGACACAGGCCCGGCGCACACATTATTAACTTCAGACATTTTTATGAGCACGTGGAACAGAGTGCTCCTCCTGAATAAGATATGTATCCGTAAGTGTGCGTGGCTTGTATCACCATTCAGGTTTTTGCATCGTTGCTTTTATAGTCTTTACAGATCTGGGAATAACTTATTCTACTCCTCCTCTGTGAAAATAATAGCTTTTTCCACATTTTGTTATGCTACAGCCTCATTCCAAAACGGATACAATTCATTATTTTCCTCAAAATTCTACAAACAATACCACATAATGACAACGTGAAAGTTGAATTATTTGCAAATGTATTAAAAAAAAACAAAAACAAAAAAACATGTACCGATACATAAGTATTTTCAGACTTTGCTCTAGACATTTTGAAGCACATTTGGCACTAATTACAGCCTCAAGTATTTTTGAGTATAGGACTACAAACTTGGCACACCTATTTTTGGGCAGTTTCTACCATTCTTCTTTGCAGAACCTCCCAACCCTAATAAGTATGGTTGGTGAGCGCCGGGTCACAGCCATTCTCGGATCTCCAGAAATGTTCAAGTGGGGTTCGAGTCTGGGCTCTGGGCCACTCAAGTACATTCACAGAGTTCTCTTCCAAATCATGTCCAATAAACTGAATTTACCACAGATGGACTCCAATCAAGTTATAGAAGCATCTCAAAGATGGTCAGTGAATTTTGAGGCAAATAATGAATTCAATCCATTTTGAAATAATAACAAAATGTGGAAAAAGTGAAAACTTTCCAGACGCAGTGTACTCACAAACATCACTATCATACATAGGCAAAGTGCCTTGCCCAAGGATGAAATGGCTGTATTCACTGTCAGAGCTAAGGGTCTGTGGGAACACGTTTTACCATTGAGCGCCTGCTGCCCATATAGACTATACTGATGCATAGTCTTGAGTTAGTTTAGTCTTGCAATTGGCTTGGCAATCATTTAAAACTGGTTTAGTCTTGATCCTAGTTTAGACCTGCCTTAAATGTCTTCTAAAGCAGTGTTTTTCAGCCTTTCTTGACTGACAGCACAATTTTCTTTATTTAATTGCCGCAGCACATCATCCATTAAAGCGCCCAAATTAGACAAAAAAAAGTGGTGCAAATAATGTCTGTGTCCAAAATTGGTCATTTTTGTGCCTTGTCTGGTTTAGAAGTTCAGGTCACTCCAAAATTGCAATTTATTACATGAAATAACTGTGTGAAAATGTCAACTCAAATTGGATTCCGCCCAAAGCACACGGTGTTCCCTGAAACACGAGTTAAAGGAGACCTTCGTTAGACACATTGGTTAGATCTGGAATACTCTTGTAAATCTGTTTTATTTAGCCCAGTTATTGTCCTAGTTAGTCTGAGTCGTGAAATTACTGTAATTAGAAAGTCAAATACTTTTTGCACTTTGTGTTTGAAAACTACAGTATCGTATTATCCCTGTGCTTTGGTGGAAAACACATCCACATTAATATATGTAAACAGTGTTTGCAGTGATAAATGGTGGCAGGGAATCATAAGCAGCTTAGCAGAGGGGAGGTTAAAGGCAAAACCAAATTGGCAGGCTCATGAGAAATGCATGGGATTTGTTTTAAAATATTAATCAAATATAAATGTGCAATGAATTTAACAGTGGCTCACTCTGGGGCTATGTTTGGAAACTTATCATAAACATGTGCAGCCCATGTTGAGCTTGTTATTGTGGATTTAGGTGAAATGACATGTTTTGAAAGAACGAGGGTAATCCCAGTGTTTAATGCTGCTGATAAATACGAGATACCAAATGCATCATCGTCTCTTGTTTAGTGTTGTGCCTGTAGCTCAGTGGGCGTTCTCGGTGGGATACAACCGCGAAACAGCTTGTGATACGTCTACAATGTTATTTCCAGTGGGAAGTGGGAAGACGCGCTGTTTTGGTAAAAAATAAATCACTTCACCAGTCAAGAGGCGTCGTGTAGGGACGCAGAAGTCCAGTTCGAGGCATTGCACGGCGCAGGAACACGCCATAAAAGACGAGCGCAAAGTCCTGGTGCGTCTACTCTGCGTTGGCACACCAGAGTGGAGCCGTGCGCGCAGCCAATCGGGGCGCGCAGAGGAACCGGCCACTGGAGTTGTTTGGCGCCCGAGCTCAGTGCGAAGAAAAAAAAAAAAAAAAAAAGTCCAGTCCGTGTCAAAGCTGCAGCGGTGCCATGGCAGGCGGAGGAGCGAAGTCCGTCCTTTTCGGTAAACACGGAACAACTGCGTAACGGACGTCCTAAAACAATGTCCTGGTGACGCGGGTGGAAGATGTCTCTTTTTCTAATTGCGTCGACGTGATGAGCAAAAGGAAGAGGTATTCTAACACAGGTAACACCCAACTTTTTCAAATACTTATAATAATAATAATTGTCCTTTATTCGAAATTGTATAAACCGAACCAAACCTGTTATTTTCATTTTTATATGGAAATTATTTTAGCGCATCTTTGAGCGCGTTGGTGCCCTGTTTGGATAAGTACACAAGAGAAATAAGAGCCTTAAAATAGAATCCATGCAAAAAATGTCATAAATCTGAAAACATCGTGTTGATCTCGGGTAACAACAAGAAATGAATCATCCCACATCACCGCCAATAAATCCAATCTCGTGTCAGATAAATAAATTGTAGGTTTGGTCCACGCTTTTTGTTGTCTAATGTGGTGTGTAATGGAATCCTCTGCTATCTGGAGAGAGTGGAGGGCTCAGCCTCAGAAGCACGTGTGGCTGGAGTCTGCAGAAAACACGATAGAAGAGTGCTATTTTCTCTAGTGCTGTGGTGCAGGGTGAATAAGAATAACGCAATGAATTCATGTGTCAGAGTTCAAAAGGTCAGCTGTACTGGAGGAAGCATGCATATGGTGTCATCATTACACATGCAGGGCAAATAATTGGATACACTAAATAATTGATGTGCCAACATAAAATGTATGTTTTTTGTTTTGCAATATGGTAGTCTATTGCCTATGTACAGTATATTGCCTACTTAGAATTTGATTTCGTAACCAAGCTATTTATAAAATAATACATTCTCAGGCCACATATAATTGCAAATATGACAAAAGCATGAAATTGTCAATCAACAAACAAACAATAAGCATTCATTTGTGTGCTGCTTGTCCCTTATTAGATCCAATTTGTGATGTCCATGCAAAAAATTGCTTATTTCTTATCACCACAACCCAGTCTGCTGCATTGTGAGACATGCTTCGTTTCTAATTTTCTTCTGTCAGCTCACACTCAGCCCTGCGACCTCTCCTTTGTCTGCGGGCTACAAACATAAAGAGTGGTCAGGGGCAGTTCAGAGACAAGTACCCTGCACGTGATGTCAAACACCCGTCACGGCCAGTTTGGGAGTAGGCTGAGCGACCCTGACATCAGGCTTCTTCAGCGTTTGTAGAAAAGGCAGTCGATTGGACAGAGGCAACAGTTGTGTCTATACGGCAGATGGGGATTTTATGGTTCAGTGTGGCGAGAGCTTGTGAGAGGAATGCTGATTTCTGTTGTAGATTAATTCCCCGCACATTTAATTCCAGTCTTGGACACAGAGGCCATGTTCTTCTCATAGAGGTGACTGGGGTGCAGCGATTACTCAAGTTGAGGTGCAACTGAAGTGGATCTCGCCATAATTCCTCTTCTGTGTTGCAAATTGCTGGTGGCCGAAAGTCCATTATTGCTCCCATTGTTCTATTGTGTACGGCTAGTCCACCCCACTGCATAAGGACTTGTAGACAATACAGTTTTATGTCTGACCCTCAACACAGGGGTAATTTGGCTGGTTATAAGGTTGGCTCTGTTATATACTGTTGAAATAATATTGGCCACGAGGGCTTTCCGCTCTTACCTGACCGCAGTAACTCCAGGTCAGCCCTCAGCATCGACGGATCGGCATTAGTGATGTCTGTAAACTAGGCCAGCTCGATTTTGGAAAAATATGTAATTGTGATGTTTCTGACAAGCATTTTAACGTTTGAGATTAGATATGATGTTGTAATATAAACTAAGAATACATTCTGAGTGCACATTTTATGTCCAGGAGCATTAACATTTGACTGGAAATTGAAATATGAACTTCTAAAACGTTTGACAGTAAGTTAGGTTACTTCAAGCAACAACAACAGTATTTAATTCCTTTCCTGGTACCATGGGAATAGAAAAGTTAAAACCATACTTCGGAACATTCTCCATGGCGATGAATACATTTTATGCCATACTGTGGAATATTATAGCCAAATGAACAATATTACATTGAAAGGCATAAGTGGAGCCCTCCTCCAGACGAGGCCAGTCATGATAATAATAATAATAATAATAATAATAATAATAATAATAATAATAATAATACATTTTATTTAAAAGCGCCTTTCAGAACACCCAAGGACACTGTACAAGAGAATATGATAACAAACTTTAAAGTGCGATGTATTGTTACGGAAAATATCGCCATAAACAATCCACTGACACTAAATATAAACCAAAAACTAGAGAATCCCATGAAACTTTTTTAAATGGTGAATAACATGTAATAAATAAACAGCAGAAGGAAAACACTTAAATAAATAGATGATGATTATTTGATGATGATCCTTCTCAACTGAAATGTTAACAAACTACGAAAATAAAGAAACTGTTTCCCTTTAGTGCAAAGAAAAGGCACATATGATAAATATTGAGCCCCAAAAAGTATTGTTCCAGCTTTCATTTCTTGAACAATCAGTCGATAAATAATATTAATAATAATTCTCGGGACATGCCTAATCCAGGACAAGTAAGAGTCAGGTTTGTGGAGATGCAAGCCCGCTCACAGTAATGAAAAGGCATGCTCTTATTGTAGTCTATTTTTGGGGGCAAAAAAGTGATGTACTGGAGCTTTATAGAAAAAGTTTCAGTTGTAGTCATCTGGACTGGGATCTGTTTTTCTGGAACACTCCTGGATGAATGAGGGATTACACCGACATACTGGAGCTTTAAATAATTGCAGTCTTTGCAATTTCCTCATTGTGACCATTCAAATTACAATGTCTATTCAATTATTATTCATTTTGCAACCCCAGTAGAAACCACTGCCACTATACTTTACACTGTTAAAACAAAAATTTAGATGTAACATGAGCCTCTTTTTGCCACTCTGAAGGCATTAAGTCAAGTGTACAATATTCTGCTCAGTAACCATTTATTTGCAGGTTTAACCCCGTTGAGACATACCTGGCAAAAAACAATTCACGCTCACATAATCCTCTGGGAGGCATTTATATTTACCAGTCCACCTCTTCTATGTCCGTTGACAGAAATGGGGGGCTGTGAATCCTGAAAAACATAGTGACACAAAGAGGACCTATTGATTCAATAATAGCTTTAAAAGCAATCAACTCATGTTAAAGTGTCAGCAGTTGTAAACACCGCCATTTGTTCCCCTCACCTTTTTCTACTGTCAATCGTGGCTCTTTGAGTATTTTTAGAGCTACAGTATAAACGCAACCATAAAAAATCTCATGAACTAATTGGTTAAGATTGTTCAGGCTAAAAAAATCAATCTAGAATGAAGACCGCTTCAATAACGTACCACGCTTGAATGATATTTCTTTCTAAATATATGATGCTTTCTTTTTCAGCTGCCAAATTATTGACTACACCTCAGATACAACCATTTAACTATAGCCAAATTGACTTACTTTGGTGATGGAGAGCTTAAGTGAACTACAGAATCCACTGCTGGACAAAACCAATCGTCAAGTGGTGCAAAATGACTATCAGGGCTACCAGTGTGACTATACAGGCCAGCCCTATCAGGACAGCCTCATCGGATACTACTACACCGGAACTAACGGCAAACACAAGACACAGCAGTACCTAGATGCCACCTCTCTTCACGTCGCTGTGGAGGCCTTTTACAAACCGGGCTTCATTCTGTACAAGGATGACGTCAGCCTACATAGCAAGGATTCCAAGAGCGAGAGCTTCGAGACGACGTTTACCGAGAGTAAGGATACAGATACGGTCACCACTGAGATCATCCTGGACAGCACGCAGGGGGAGAAAGACGTCAAGATCCAGACGGTGTCGTACGATGTGGAGGAGGAGCACGTTCCAGAGTACGAGGTGAGGACAGGTGTTCAATCACTGGTCAGTAACACCATCTGATTTTGTATTGGTGGCATTGGTTGCGCATTGTGTGATTTGCTGCATTTCAAGAAATCTAATCTTCCAAGAAGTCTAGAAATTGCGGGAAAGATTGATTTTGTGCATTCTTCAGAGACTAGTGTACAGTATTAATAATAAGGCATTCTCGGCATTCTCGGCTCTCTCAGTTTGACGCTATTAAAGGAAAGTGTCAGGGTCATCTAGTCTAAACCAAATGCAGTGGCACAAATGCGTCTTATTTCATTTGCTTCTCTAATGGACTGCCAGCGTGGATCACACACTTATGAGACTTCGCCACAAATGGTCAATTTACCAGTATCTTTCATATTGAGTACGGGGTAATTGTACGCTTTTCACCATAATTGCGTTCTAGGAAATGACACATCTGATTTTATGATTTCATCTTGCCAGGCAGTTGTTCTTTTAAATCCATAACAATATGAGGAGTGAGACAGCTAAAGAGCAAAGGGTCTTCAGAAGTAGTGAAAATCTCATTTCACCCAGGGATTCTTGTGAAATACCCCAAGCTCTGAGCTGGCAGAGGAAGAAGTATGGCACCCACTCTGGGATGATGATCACGCTGCCTCTTGTCACTCGCAGGCCTGGCAGATAGATGGAAACGTGGCAACAATCGCCATTAATGCCATAAATAATGCTACGCCTCGGGCAAATTAAGGGAGATTGTGCAGATGAGTGTGGGCGTGCAGGTGAGCCAGAAGACAGAGTTATTCCATGTCAATTGAACAAAGCAAATGATTCTGATGAAGAGTGTTCAGATGAGAGCTCTAAGCACCTGTGCTTCCAGACTTTTCCCACCTTTGTCTGGCTGTGTGTGTTAGTGCAGAGAATAGCTTTGGCTCTGCAGAAAGTCTTCAGTACAACAACTTTACAAAGTTAGAAATTTGCAAGAAGTATGCACCTCTAACTTATAATAGGCAAATCTAAATGAGGGTATATACGACACAAACTCTGTATCTCTCCATTATGTACTCCTATTCTGTTTTATGCACACACACACACACACACACACACACACACACACACAAACACACACCCAAAGCGGGAATATGTGTGCTAGTTGTAATTACAGGCCCTTGAGATAGCAAACAATGTGAAGAGATCAAGGTATAAATGGTTTATGGGTATCATATATCTCTCGCTGTCCTGATCCTCCTATACATATTATCTTTTGTATCTTATCTCAAAGTTATAACAAGAAAAAAGTCCATCTGTGCAAAGCCAAGCTTACATACTTATGTAAATATTGTCCCTTCTGATGTTTTCTCCCTTCTCAGTGACATATATGTCAATGTTTTGAAACTGTATTTATGATTAGCATACAGTTCTGCATAATATTATATTTATGATCATTAAAAGTTAACTTTTGAAGAAAGGTTAACCACTTTTAACCAAAGCAAGTTTATTTGTACAGCACAATTCGTACACAAAACAATTCAAAGTGCTTCACACAACATGAAAAAATGCATTCAAATCATAAAACAGATAAAGCCATAAAAGAGAAGAGTGCAGATTATTATCTATTAACTATTCTCTATGACATAGAGAATAGTTATAAACGATTTTTTTCACTTTATTTTCTGTACTGAACAATTGTCTGGAACATAGTCTATGTTCCAGACAATTGTTCAGTACAGAAAATAAAGTGGTGAAAGTTGTAGTTAGAGAAATAACATTGTTGGAATAATTGTAGTTAACCATAGACTGTATATATATCACGGTCTATGACTTGTCTCTCAAAGACATCAATGTGAAAAAAATATGTACATATTAACAAACTATTTTCCTGCCTAATTCCTCTTTATCTTTACTGTGAGAAAAGTGAAAGAAGTTGTGCTAGGAAGTACTTAACATCAGTGTGACAGGAAGAAATAAATTGCAGAGGACACAGAATCCAGAGTTGTGTGGAATGCTGCTGTGTACTGTGACTGCTCTGCTAACAGAAAGCAGAGGTGTGTGTGTGTGTGTGTGTGTGTGCGCGCGCGTGTAGGTGTGTGGGTGTAGGTATATGTGTGTGGGACCTGGGTTGTCACCTCCTGACGAGGATAACAAGGCCTGAGAGAGCTGTTGTTAAGGGCTGTGGAAAAGTTACACAGCATCTGAATGGGATGGATGCAAGAGAGAGTCACCAGCCATAAGCACTCTGTGTCTGACTCTGTGGGTTTGGATGCTTAAGTCCCTCACTGCAACGCTCTTATCAGGTCTGGCTTTATCAGGTCTGGCTTTATCAGATGTGATTGATTACTCTGTTAGTGCTCACTGGTCTCATCTCAGACTGTTGTTTGGTTTTGACCTGGTGGAGAAGCGAAGGATTGGCAGATTAAGCAACTACTCTTTGCCCCAATAGGTTTGTATTTTTATTTATTTTTCATTTCGTTGGTAGGTTGCCTTCATGTTCTGGAAATTGAGTACATTTTCAGTTGGAGGGCAAGGGCCAAAATTACTGTTTGGAAGTGATAACATTTCTTATGGGAATTCGATAGTCTGAAAGAAAACGACACACACACACACACACACACATATACCTACACATGCACATAATATAATAGAACCATGATTCATCTCACAGTAAAGACTATAGGGTTCCGTTTTTGTTTGCTGCGATTGTAAAAATATTCAGACAAAATGATCAAATTTGATAAATGTGCAATGTGTGGTGCAATGTTTTCAGCGTGACTGAATGGTGTAAAAATATATTGTAGACTAAATCTGCTTAGCCATGTATCAGTTATAGCAAGTAGATGTTTTTTGTGTCAAATTCAAGGTATAGATCCTGTTTTCTTGACACCAGACTGTACTTTAATTACATTTTTAAATGGCTGCTTCCTTTGCTTCCTTCTCTATTGATTTCTGTTTAGTACTGTTTCTTGTCCCGCGCATTGATTGATCCCTGCAGCTACAGGACTAACAAATGAGACCAGCCTCTTTTGTTGACTATTTATTTAGACAAACACCCAATATGTCTGGGAGATGTCCACAAGTGTTTTAAAGGTCACCTGCGTATAGGCAGCCTGAGTGACATTTTCTTCTATCATTCATTAGCCTGCTTTGCCCCTATGGCCCTGCCTGCGCTGTGCTGACACTGTATTGTGCCTGTTGCGCGCTCGCTGTCTGTGGTGTATCACAGAGCGGCAGGAGAGACGATGGAAGTCTCTCATTGCGCCAGAAGCAATTTAGCACACAAATGACACTGTCTTCTGGCTGTTTCCCCTGTCAGCCTGCAATGATAGACCAATCCGTTAATCCTGTGTTATCTGTCAGTGTGCTCGTGCCTGTTGACGGAGCCACCAAACCCTCTGCGGTTGACTAGGCACATGTTTTTCTTTTTCTGGCTACTACATGGGGCAAGGGCACGTAGCTTGCCATGAATACGTTCTCACCTTTGTGAAGATGTCCAATATGCACAATACTACCTATACTATATGTTTTTATTTAAGTGTCATACTCTGGCTCACTGCTCTCCATATTTGTCTGATTTCCAGACCATATAGACTATGTGATGTGTATTTTTCTTTATCACCTGCTGTCTTTCAGAGTGACAGCTCCAGCGATAGCGAGAGTGAGGATAACTTCATTGTGCTGCCCTCGCGGGACTACCTTGGTCTCGCCATCTTCTCCATGCTCTGCTGCTTCTGGCCCTTGGGCATTGTTGCCTTTTACTACTCTCACAAGGTAAGGGCCTGCACATCGCCCGCCTGCCATTAGCTCTGATTATTCCACTTTCTGTTTAAGGTCAGTGAGTACAGAAGCCGAGACCAGTGCTACCACAATCTGTTTTCCACACACAAATCGCACACTATTGTTTCACATGGCCGGTCATTTAAATTATGTAGTTCATATGCTCTAGTCTTTTGTATTATATTCACAAAACCATATAACTACCTGTGTATGTTGACAGTAGTATGCTGTGTGTGCAATTCATATGTAAATATAGCTACACCTTGTGTTGTAATTATGTCAGGAAATGATACTGGGGAATAATAATGTCTGAGGAATGAATAAATAAAAGACCAGGCTCATTTTTTGATGGGAAACCATAACACCCAAACAACACATTTGTCAATGTCGGACGCTTAATGACCTAATTGCTATGGTAACTAATGGCTCCCCGGGAGCATTTCTTGTTTTTGCTCTTTAAACCACAGCTTTACACCTACTCATACACTCAGCAATGATGAGTAACACTGGCTTTTTTCACTTTCTCTCTGTCTGTGTGCTTTGTTTTGTCAGACCGGCAAGGCCATTTCAAAGGGAGACTTCTCCAGAGCAGGAATGAGCTCTCGAAGAGCACTATTCCTGGCTGCCCTCTCCATCACAGTGGGAACAGGGATGTATGTGGGTGTGGTAGTGGCACTCATCGCCTACCTGTCCAAACCTGCTCACGTATAACACTGAGACCATGGGATACAATCTGACAGACATCAGGGAGAACCATGGGACAAGTGTCACCAAGTTCTTCTCATAACACGGGAACTGCTGACTGGCTGCGTTGGATGGAACCTAAATCATATATTTATCAGAACTGAATCATCATTGATGTGGCACAGCACTCCCACTGAAGTACTCCACAAACAGAAGAGAAGAGCTAAAAAGACATTTATATACTTCAGTTACAAAGAAACTGAGCTCCTCGCACTGAATTCAAATGGATCTACTACCTACCTTGTATCCAAATATCAGCTGCTTTACATTACATACACAGTAGGCATATGTCAGTAAATACTATGGATTGTGTATTGTCCGCTCTGTAATTGAATCATCTGGAATACATTCAGCCAGTGAATTTTGAATTTATTCAGTTGTATATGGGTCATTTTTTTGGACAATTCAGCAGAAGCAGTTATCAGTGCACACAAAACCACTGATCAGTGGTCCAGACGGCTATTGGTGTTTATTGTGTACTGTAAATAAAGTCAATAAATTCATCTGGCATGATAAAGCTTTCTATTTCACATCCTTCACTGGCATCGGGGAGAAGTCAGTGTTTTGTTAGGCGTTATTGTCTAACTAAATGTTTTCTCTGCGTCTAATGGCATGGCTTGTCCTCTTCTGGCATCACTCACTGTCCTACCTCAAGGTGACTTTATCTGCCACAGGGCTGTGAGCGCAAGGAACAATGACTGCCAGGATGTCAGGAGTAAGTGACAGCAGTACTTAAGTCCAGGACACGGAAAGTTCTATTGTGACCATCCAATTTTTCTGCCCCACCAGCTATCCTTTCAGTACATTTGCCTCCAGAGATTCACCGCAGAACGTCCTAATCCACTCAACTGCCTCCAGGTGAAACTCTGCAAACAGTGTCATAGTGTGAGCTTACAATGGTGCATAGTTGTTCTAAAAATAGGTCTAAACATTTGAGTTGGTCTTTTACAGAAGTTACAATCAGACGTCACATATCAGTGCTTAAATGAGTGAATAGTGAAATATGGTTCAGTAATAATAGTACAACTAATAAGTTAGACCCTGTGTAATCTTACCACAGATTTAGTTATGTTTCATGCTTTCTTTTTACGGCAATAAATATTCAAGTATTACTGAGACTATTTTGCTTGGTCTTACTCAAAATTATTATATCCACTAACTCGTTTTTCAATGTAAAAGTGGAGTGCATGCTGTATTCCCTTCGCCTGCAAAACCCACACGTCTCACCAAGATAAGAGACTCACATGCAAATTGGTTTTATTAGCAGGCCTCCCCCTCACCAGCCAAAAGTTTCCAAGTGGCAAGTCCTAACATCAGAATAGATTTGAATTTCTATTTAAAGAGATTTGTCTACACAGTAATGTCTGCTTAGCACTTCTCTATGACTTGACTACAACCCCAAACCAAAAATACAAATAACTGAAATGAGATCTGAGGAGAGAATGCACATTTCCACAAGAAGACACGATGATGAATGGCTTCAAAGCAAACGGATAACAACGTGGAAAAGGCAAAAGGAGCAGAAAACATTTGAGGCGAATGCTACATTAATAAGAGACATGATGCACTTGACTGTTGAGGCGACTGAGAGGCACATTTCTATCGTTACTGTGATGGAATACCTGTCAGCGCCCTCTGCTCATGCCAAAAGGTGCAGACGCAGTATCAGTACACAATATCAGTCAGGAAAACTTTTCTGGTGAAGGGTCTGTCGCTTCCTTGTCTCTTATTATTTTGCCTGGAATGGTCCACAATAAGGCATTAAACGTGTCTATCTTGCATTTTATCAAATTAAGCTTATTTTCCTGCAAACATTGAAAAACATAGATCTGACCTGCAACTGGTATACATTTGGTATACTGTGAAACATTACAGTCAAAGCAGTAAAATCACCATGGAGACAAGAAAGTGGTGGACTTAAATGAATTATTGTTGCTGTTTTTCTTTTAGCTGGATGCTCATGCCTAAACAAAAACGTCAATCGTGGTTTACTTAATATTGAAAGCATAACTAAATACATTCCTAAACTGCCATCTTCCGACTTTTAATCCCCACTAAACCCACAGAGGAACAATCTGAATCAAAATATCGCAAAATATATCTGAAACGTGGGAAATCTCGTAGTATTTGTTTCGCACACCAGATGTGAAATCAGGCGCACGCACAGTTGTAACTCATTGTTAGATTACAGACATTTGTACGCCTTCATCCAGAGAATCTCTTCTTTGCAGGAAGATGCATTTAATCTATATTTGATTATTCCTGGGACATTTTCTGGGTCAACAGCATCAATGACGTATGTGGCGAGGGATGGAGACGAGCTCATCATGGGCGCTCTCTGAGGTTTTAGTCCGTTTACAATTCAAAATGGAGTTATAATGAAGATATAATGAGGCTCGCCCAGTATGTGAAATGACAGGAGATATCCCAGTGGAGCAGCACCATGGATAAAGTCAGCCTTATAAATCATGGATTAATTGTCATTTATCCATAAACAAACTATCTCTTTCCACCACCTGCTTGTCTCAATAGCATAGAATGTCCTCAGTATGGTATTAATTGCATACAGAATTTTTTTCAGAATGGGTTTTTTTTAGGGTCTATAAGCACAGTAGGAGGTAGAGCGTTTAGCTACCAAGCTCCTGTGTTATGGAATCAGCTCCTGTCCATGTTTAAGGGGCCGACACAATCTCTTCATTTAAAACCAGGCTAAAAACGTTCCTCTTTGAAATAGCTTATGGTCAGGCCAGTTAGGAACAGAAATAAAAACCTGCAGTTTCCCAGGTCCTAGGAGCAACTGGGGAAGTATGGCAGCTTGAGCACTATCCTCTGCTTCTGACTACTTTTCCTATCAACAATATGTAATATTTTATTTAACTTGTAGTCCTTCATTACTGATCACATCTTTTTCTCCTTCTTTCACTTCCCTCGGGGAGTGGTTCTATTTTCAGCCTCATGTCAACCTGTGCAGCCAGATGCTCCTCAACTGCCTGGAGAAACTGTCTTTACTCCAGACGAACAGTTCTTCATCTGCCACGAAGAACTGGTTCTCCTCCTGAGTGGTTCCTGCTCCACAATCTATCTGCAAATTGAAGTGCATCCGCCCGTCCGTCCGGGGGAGTTGGATCGCTCCTTGGTTTGGTCGTTTTTTCTTGCAGAGAAGGAGGGTCTAAGGACGTGGGATGCTGGGACATTGCTAAATTCCTATGAACATTATTTAATCTGTTTTCATTGTCACCCTTCGGGACAACTGCTGTTGTGGTTTTGGGCGCTACAAAATAAATTTAAATTAAATTACATTTGAAATGTTATTGTTCATAAATATACCTTATAAAACATGCTTTCTTACAGCGAGTGGGGTAATAAGAACAATTATAATTCATGTGTATCCTTTTCCAAGCACATACTCTGTTCCCTCAGATGAACAAACCTGCATTCCTTCCTGTTTCCCTCCCTGACGCTCTCTAAGAGGAAATGAACATATTCTCGCGGCCACATCAACACAGCAGATAACAGTGAGCAAAAATGCAAAGTCTGTCCTTTTCAACTTTCTCTACCTTTTATTCCAAATCCAGCTTCACTTTCACAAGCAATATAGAACCCTCTTTGTTGCCTTCCATGCTTGCATGCTTATCTCCTTGCACACCTTTGTCAGCTGTGGCTACATGGTTCATTCTGTGCCAGGACACTCTGATAAGGGCCCTACAGCCTCATCCTTTGCCTTCACTTATCACTCCTTAAGGCAACATGGGACCACTGTCTACTGCTCCATGGATAAGAGCAGACCTTTTCCCTCGAGCCAGCATAAGTATTTCACGTAGTGCTTAAAATCTAAATTTAGATGTCATTCAGGGAAATGCAGTTGTGTAATTGTCTGGAATAGCCAATCTGGTGGTTTAGGTGTAAGGATGCACACAACCTATTCTCTCCTCATGCAGTGATTTGAATATTGCTTATAGGTATAGCTTTTTGGTATGCCTTTCCTCTTTATCTATCAAGCGTGAAGAGTCTGTTTTTCCTTATCCTACTGCACAACAAGTTGATATGCAGGTATGTCATGTTACTTTTACACAACAGTTGGATTTGCTCAAGGTCAGTACAGTTGGAAGATGAAATTGTTTAGAGAGTTATTATTGAAGTGGAAATTGGGTTTGCACATATGCATCAATCAACACTTGAGTAAAAAATAATGTTTATTTTAATTGAAATAAACTAATTTAATCCTTATATATGCCATTTGCCTACCTTCGGTGTATTTTAATAGGGTTAGGCTATGCGTTATTAATCCCTCATGAGGGAAATTCATTCTCTGCAGTTGAGCAGCTGGATGGTGCTCAGGGATTCATCCTCAGATTTTAAGATTGGCTTGGTCAGGACTACCCTAGATGGTGGATTTTCTTGTTTCCTACTGCATGTGGATGTTAAAAGGGTGGAAAAATGCAAATTTCACACAGAAAAGTTAGTGCACTCCAACAATGTGCTATTATTAGGTATTATTCTGATTGTATATGTTCAGAATCAGTTTCATTAATTGAAGAAACAAATGTGGCTAAAAATAAAAATACTCACACAGAAGCATAACAATATGTTCCCTCAGCAGCTGTTTACTCACTACAAAAATATATTTCTGAAAGTAGGCCTGTCCATAACCCTTATTTTAACATTTAACCGAATAATAATCTCAAACCTTGGCCCTAATCTCAACCGTAACCCCACAACAAGGCCCTAAATTCAACTATTATTGTACAAAAAGGCCCTAAACTTAACCATCAACTATAACAAGGCCCTGATCTGTACTATGTACCTGACAATGTTCGAATCAAGGCTAAAAACGACTTTGTTTAGCTGCGTATATGACTGAAAGGTCATATACGCAGGTCTTCAGGAGGGAGGTGGACCGCTGGTGTCCTGGTGCAGCGGTAACAATCTGGAGTTCAACGCCCAGAAGACAGTGGAGATGACGTGGACTTCAGGAAAGCCCAGCCCCCAGCCCCCCCTCATCATGACAGACTCCCCCATCACCACCGTGGACTCCTTCCGCTTCCTGGGACCACCCATTCACCAAGGACTCAATGGGAGCCTCCATCAGCTCCCTCATCAAGAAGGCCAGCAGAGGATGTACTTTCTGCGCAGCTGAGGAAAGCAAGTGCCAGCGCAGATGATGGTGCAGTTCTACACGGCATCATTGAGTCCATCCTCACCTCCCTGCCATCACCGTGTGGTACGCTGGAAGCCACACCAGGGACAAACAGAGACTACAGCGCATTGTGCGCTCTGCTGAGAAGGTGATCGGCTGCAGACTTCCATCTCTGCAGGACTGTACGTCTCCAGGGCTCTGGACGAGCAGGTCGGATCACAGCTGACCCTTCTCACCCTGACATGGTCTGTTTGAACCACTCCCCTCAGGCAGGAGGCTACGGTCCATCCGGACCAGAACATCGCCGCACAAGAATAGTTTCTTTCCCTCTGCTGTTGGACTCATGAACACTTTCTTAACACCTGTCACTTTAACTGCAATATTCAACCATCCACTGCACTGTCACTTTCTGCACTACAACTTTAACATAACTGTAAAACTTGTGTACATAGAAATGCCTATTTTTATTTTTATTGTTATAGTAATTTTTAAATTGTTTCCTAATGCATGCCCTTTTTTTGATTGAATATATGTTGTTTTATTTATTACTCAGTGTTTTATGTTGCACCTTAAGGCCGAGACAAGTTCTACGTTTTTGAATTTGTTCATTGACAATGGCAATAAACTCTTTCTGATTCTGATTCCGATCTGATTTATTAAAGATTTACATGCAATTTTCTGTTGCGTAAAGCACTTTGAATTGCCCTGTGTACAAATAAACTTGCCTTGCCTTACCTTAATAATACAGGTCTTTTATCAACTCACCAACAAACATGGGAGCATAGAGTTGTGGGAACGTTGTTCCGTGGTAGGAACATAGAACTAATGTCTTTTTCACTTGCCTATTACGGTTGAGTAGGGCTGTACACTGCTTTAATTCAGGGAGGGAAATTTGTTGCAACCTGTGTAAAATAGTGTTGCATCCCCAGTTGAAAAGATGGTCTCTTAAACTGATGGTTCACAACTCTTATGTGCACACCTTGTATATGGACACTGGAAGAGCTGAAAATATATTATAAATGATCAATTCCAGCTACCTAAAATTCCAACTTCAACTTTACAAATGTATTAACCTTATGGCAAGCCTTTGAGTGCTGAATAATTGCTAAGTGTTTTGATAAACATTTAAAACATTAAATTTGTCTTTTGTCTGTGCTAAACAAATAAAAATAAACCTTCGATATTGCGTTGCTGTGGGCATTAAGCGTACTGGTGCCATCTAGTGGACGAAAACTAGATGGACGAAAACACGTGCAATATAGAAGAACAAATATCTCTCACAACATGACTCAGTACTGACCTTGTTCCCTCGTCAACCACATATCATGAAACACCGTTAACTTCTTAACTTCACACACAACCTTAGTTTTATCATCTTTACAAAATGTCCCTCTTGCGTGCGTGTAACTTAGTTCAGTTAGCGACCCTTGCGGCTGTTAAATAAAGCATTAAAAAATAAAAACAAAACAAAAAACAGAAACCATATTATTCGTAATAAATGATTTACATCACAATTAGTTATAACGCAAGAATATGTGAGGTACTAAATGTTTAATATACTGTCATAACCATTGTCCAATTGTCCACAAAATCCAGAAAATAAAGAAAATGTATTAACACATTTTCACTCATTTTCACAAGTACTCCCTGTAGGACTCAAATTTGCACACACAAAAAATTCGGCTGATTAACATCCAAAGTGTAATCATCGGACATAGTACAGCCCAAGGATCATATAGTGCACCTCGAAGCTCCAGAAGTTACAGTGAATGTGACGCTCCCGATCACAGCCAGGGAGGCACATACTTAGCACAACATGCTAATTAGCCACATTTGCGTTTAAGTGTATGGATGGAGGGAGAACATAGGAGCAGTGAGAACATAGAGTTGTGAGAACATAGAGCTGTGAGAACATATGTGAAAAAGAGCTGTGAGAACATAGAGCTTCTTCTTCTTTCGTGTTTTATGGCGGTTGGTATCTAAGTGTTACATTACCGCCACCTACTGTAGTTGTACATCTTAGACATTAGACTTTATTTTTTAGACTTTATTCTTCAGACTTCATTCTTTAGACTTCATTCTTTAGACTTCGAGGCCCGAGGCGGTTGGTAAAGTAAGAGAAAGAGACACGGAGAGAGGGAAAGAGAGAAAGAGAGAGCACGGCCAGAAGAACATCTGTGAGACATAGACCTTTGAGAAAATAGAGCTGTGAGAACATAGAGCTGACCCCTATGAAGTATGTCTTTGTTAAGGATATTTAAAGTCAAACATGATTTAAAAAATATAAAATGAAGCAATATTTTTCATTTCAAGAATGATCACCAGAAACTTTCAAATGGTGTATTACACAAGCGGACAAAGGATACTCTTTTAATAGATGTTTTAATTTTGAAAATTACTATTACAAGACACCAGGCTGTAGAAAGTGTTAGCAGTCACCTCCAAGAGTCTCGCTCTAAACACTAACAAATCAAGTTAGAAATCTGGGGGTAATAAAGGACTCTGACTTGATCTTTAACAGCCACGTCAACATCAGCAGCTTTTTACCATCTAAAAAACATTTCCAAAATCAAAAGTGTAGAGTCTAAACTAGACCTGGAGAGAACTTATCCATGTGTTTGTCTCTAGTAGACTAGAGTAGATAGACTACTGTTAACGGCCTGCTCCTGGCCTCTCCAAATGATCTGTAAAACAGCTGCAGTACATCCAGAACGCTGCTGCTCGGGTCCTGACTAGAACCAGGAAGTACGATCACATTAGTCCTGTGCTCAGGTCTCTGCACTGGCTCCCTGTGGCTCAGAGAATAGACTTTAAAGCAGCTCTGCTTGTATACAAGTCTCTCCATGGCCTAGCACCAAAGTACATCTTGGACATGTTAGTGCCAAAAGAACCATCTCGGACTCTGAGAACCTCAGGGACCAGAGTCCAGAGTGGCTGGCTGGTGCCAGAGTCAGAACTAAAAATGGGGAAGTTTTAAGGTTTTATGCCACATAAAATCTTGATTTGATTTTTGATTGATTGGTTTATTTTGAGCTTATAGCATAGAGTAGGACACATATGGTTTATTATGATTACATAGTTGCATACCCCGACCAACATACAGGTGCACGCAAGTTCATATGAAATTGCACATTTGAATGTCCACCATGTGTCCATGATTCAAGTCAATTAGAAAAATACTAATCATAGACAATAACAGCACAAAATGGAGTGGGAAGAAAAAAAAACTTGTAAACTCCCACCCCATTGTTCATCACTTTGCTTTGTGTGGTTGCAATAAGTTTTGATACATTTTATCAAAACTTATAGTACTATCATAGTACTATGATAGTCAACATGCAGCAACAGGCCACAGCGCCCCGGCTCCAGCCAGTCCCAAACACAGCACGCAGATACCACAGCAGCAGACCAACAAAAGGTCAGCAGAGGTCTGTGAGACAGGCTTCTACTCTGACAAAGGCAAATCTGTTTAGTGAATATGACTGATGATTTTACCAGCACTCTTCTCTTTTAGAGTACATTTTGTATTGATTATTTATGTTATGTTATTTGTTTGTATTCTGATGTTACTGCATCTTTACCCAGAGCACATTGAGCTACTTTGTGTATGAATTGTGGACCACTTATTTTCACTCATTCTCACCTGGCAAGGCTGGGTGAAAATAGATGGTCCTTATGTCAATGATGTCGTGGCATAATCAGTTAACGCTAGATCTTTGACTAGTGCTCAGTAAAAAACATAAAATATCAAATAGTTTGGTCTACAGACATAGTCAATGCCCCCAGCCCGATACTCGACATGTAGCCGAAGAGTTGAGACCATTGTGAAACAACTTTTTTGTTGGTAAGATGACCCAGGAAATAAACTTCTATCTACCTCAGTTACAATTTGTTGATTGCTAAAAAATCTCCACAGATCTAATCTTTGTCCGAAAGCATCGACTGCTTATCTCCATGGAGAAAGATATGTTCAATGTAACTATGTAACCATGAATGAAGTGAAAATCTCTGTTGACCACTAAACTGCCAGAGGAGACCCTTCTGACAACATATCCTTGAAAAGTTGAAGGTAGGTTTCCATTTGGTTTTGGGCCACTGGTTCGGTTCGTCTGATCAAGAGGATGAAGACTGGATCAAGCAGACTTTGGCGATGAGAGACTCACCAATGGAAGCCATCTCCCTTTCCTCAGCAGTGAGCAGATAATTGATCCAAATAATTTACAAATATTTTTTTCTATTAGCCAAAGTAAATGCTAGGCCATCAAAAGATAATGGTCATGTAAAAAAAAGAGGCAATAGACTTCACTGAGTCAAGACAGTCTTAGGTTGAATATATCTCTTTTTGCAGCATGCCCATTTTAGAAATATCTAACATGTTAATGACTAGGACACATTTAACTTGAGAATAGTCAACTTCTACACTAAACTGTGCTTTTCACACTTAAGATGCTGCTCCTGCGCCATCTAGTGGGCAATAAGACCCAGTGTGTGCATTTTTGTTGGGAAAGCAGCAAATAAGGCATTTTTTAATCTTGTTGTCAACTGGACTGTCCATCCATCAGCTAAAAGTGGTTGCATGGGGAGGACAAATATTATGATAAAGCACTCAAGTAGGCTCTTTTTTTTTTAACTAAACGTGTGTTTAATTTAACTGTTAAATTAAGTGGTTTTAAAGCACCACCTGTTTACTCTGGTCAATGAGGGCATGTGATGCAGTACTGCTCTGTGTGTTTGTAGCTGTAGAGTTAGAGTGTAGACTCTACACCACACCTGGGCATTTGTGGCCCCAGGCTTTAATCAAAGCCTTCAGTAGCCAGTATTTTACAGAGAAGTGCTTATAATTATAAGAATTTTTTACACCAATGATCGCGGACCGGCCCTTCGCCACTTGCCTGGATTCCATTATGGTCCTCGGAGGAATAATAATAGCCCACCCCTGCTCCACACTGGAACAACATCAGGCCCGGGGGCCAAATCACGCCCTCCAAGTGATTTAATCCGGCCCACGACACATCTCAAAATCTAAATTTAAAAAAAAAAAATCTTGTTTACTGATTTATTTCTGGGTTAGTTTAGACTGAGTTTGGTCTGGTTTAGTCCCTGTTTAACTGGGCTTTAGACTTGTTTTGATTCAGGGTTGGTCATGGTTCAGACCTGGTTGGTAATACAGCATTAGTACTACATTGCAGTCTAAATCTAATCTATCAGTAGTTATTTTATTGTTATTAACGTATTTATTAACTCATTTTATTAAAATAGTGTTGATATATTTTGTGTAACCCAAATTACAGTAGTTACAGTATTGGCGTGTTGTCTACCTCCGGCCCAGAGGCCTTGGCCCTCAGAACAATCCGGCCCTCTGGAAATTTATGTTGAATAGCCCTGCTGTAGAGTGTAGAGTGTAGAGCAGGGCTTTCAACATACGGCTCGGGGGCCAAATCAGGCTCTCCAAGCAATTTAATCAGACCCACGACCCATCTTAAAAAATAAATAAATCTTGTTTACTGGTTTCATTTTGGGTTAGCACGAGTCTAGACCTGGTTTGTTTTTGGTTTAGTCCTAATTCTGTTTCAGTACTGGATGGGCAGTTTTGCAAAGCATTGTTGGTAAAGCTGTTATTTCCCACAAAAATTCAATCTATCTGTAGTTATTTTAATGTATTAACTGAATTTATTGGATATTTTGTGCAGTATTGGTGAGTGACGCACCTCCGGCCCAGAGGCCTTGGCCCTCCGAAAAATCTGGCCCTTGAATAGCCCTTGTGTAGAGTGTAGAGCTGGGGTGTCAAACTCATTTTAGGCCGCGGGCCAAATTTTGATGCTCAGGCTGGGTCACGGGCCAAACATGACGTACAAAATAAAACAATAAGAAACATAATAAATAAATAGCTTTGTATGGCCTAGTAATAGTTATATGTGGACACTGTTGCACAAACCTGCAGCTGGTGAAAGACTGAGTCCATATTCATGTATCAGCAGCAGGAACAGGAACATGGACTTGTGATATACATTAACTATTACTACTATAGTAAACTGGCAAATTATTCATGTGAATCAAATGATTGCATTGGGTTTGTATTCAAAGTCACATTAGTGTGGACACAGTCAGAGCTCTCAGCAGCTTCACGTCATGTTCATACTTTAATACACTCTGACTTGTGTTTTTACCTGTGGCTCCTGATCTGTACAGGTTTGCAGTGGTTTGGATGTTTTCCTCACAGAGCATCTTCACAGAAGTTTGTTTTCTTATTGTTAGCTCCATATTAGCGGCGCTTTTTGCGCAGCTCTACCGTCCACAAAACTGTCCACAAGTCTTTTTCCCCACTTAGACCTCTGCTCAAGTCTAGTTTAGTGCGCGACGCGCGTCTGCACTTCTCAACCATAATATAATATAATAGATCCATGTTCTCAACTCTCAGCACTTGCTCCAGCAGCGGGGGAAGGGGCGGCAGCTACAAAGGATTCTGGGATCTGTAGTTCTAGAGATAAAAATGCCTTTTACCTATCGGAAATGAATAAATATTAATTAACCCCTGGTGTAGAGCATAGAGTTAAAGTGTAGAGAGGGGCAGTGACTGAGACTTGAGCTGTAAGTAAATCTTATGATTCAAAAGGCAGCTACTTACAATTGCATGGCTAGAATTATACTAAATTACATCAAATTAAAATTTCTACTCAAAATAGTACATTTACCACACATTTCAGTAACTTGAGAATTCGTAAATACTTTGTATTAATTTATTCCTTTCCACCCCAGTGTAAATGTTCAATAATAAAAAGGAAATTTGATTTGTTTCTAAGGATTGTCTATGTTTTTCTATGTAGCAATGAAACATGCTGGTTTGGTTGTGAGGTGCATCATGGGAATGGTCTCCTCCACTGCTGGATGTCCCCGAGATGGATTTGTGGAGGTCATAAGTCTACCTAAAACTATTCTATTAATTATTATTTTATCATTTTAGTTGAATTGATTTTAACAAATTTAAGTACTACACCGTAACAATTTCATGCCATGATGAAGCTGTTTGAATATGATTAATAACAAGTAAGATGGTACCAGAGATCATATTTATCAGATCAGATTTATAAATTGCACATGGGTAAGTAGATAAATGCTTCCATTATTTCAGTAAGATGTACATTTGCACACATTTGTTTATTAATCTTAATTGTGGCATTAATATGCTAACATTGTGTACATATTGTAAGCTATAGCCAACTGTATGCTGTTTACCTTAATCTTTCAACAAAGGAAATTTACATTATAGTTTTTATAAAGAGCTGGGGTTATTATAGCCACTACTGCAAGTGGGCCAATAAATGTCTCCAGTCATATGTCACTTTCTGAGCCACCAGAACGTCCCCGCCCCCTTTTGGGTGAAAACAAACAGTGTTAACAGTTTGTTTTTGCTCTAAAATACAACAAAATATTGATACTGGTGACACAGCAGCAGCCATGGACGGAGAAATTGGTGAATATTTTAATTCAATCCCGAGGGATGGAGGTGTTCAAATTACCTGAAGAATGAATTAGATAGTTGTAGATGTCGAGATACGACACCACTGTGAGAGGTCATTTTACGTTTCACCAAAAGGATTCTGGTAAGCTAAACGGACATCGCTCAGCCCCTATTTCTCGTAGTTTTTTTCTTATAATGATCCCGATCGGATATCGGGATTGAATTAAAATATTCACCAAATTCTCTGGACACTGTTTAAGAAAAAACAAGACATTTGGACTGCCGAGTGGGCAGGGCTTACTCGGAGTAAGATAAATATTTCGAGTTCTCAGACTAGAGCCAATTGAGAATAACTTTTGGATGAAAGTCAAAACATCTTGTTTATTCAAAAACATGTCCAGATAACTACAACTGAATATTTTTCTACGAGGGAACACTCCTGGACAAATGAGGGATTACACTGAAGTGTGCTTTTCAGTATGATTCATATGAGTTAAAAAAAGAGTGACATTTTATTGAACACTTTGTGGAAGACGTGTAAATATTACAGATCGGTCTACTAGTGTTGAGAAATAATGAAATAAATACAAACAAAAGTAAAATCCCATAGGGATGTATAAAACATACTTCTCTTAAAAATCTCAATTTAGCAAAAAGGAAAATCATATTTTATTCTAAGCATAAATACAAAGTGATCTAAATCTATGCCCTATAGAGATTACCTGGTTATTTTATCTAAGATACATACATAAAACAATTTAAAGACATTTTAAGTACAAAAAAGGCCATTTTGTTGTCAATTATGAGAATGAGAGCAATTCTTTAACAAACCATTCTGCAGCATACATCTGAAGTCCTGAGAGAAATTGTATTGTAAGCCTGTTTTCTTATGACAAACTAGAGATCAACTTCTTAATAACAACCAAGGGCTTCATTTCTTGTAGCTGCTTTAACAATACATCGGCACTGTCTGAAAATGTGTTATCCAAAGCTATCTTTACATTGTTTACTAATTTAAGTTTTACTGGATTTCTAAAGTCAACTAGGATGTTGCAGTCTTTTCCTTGATTATTTAATTTATATTTCATTTTCAATTTTACAGCAGATTTGTGTTTTTGTATTGGTTGTCTTTTAGAAGGAACATCACAGTTTGTTCCATCATTCAATTTGCGTTTGGAAGCTTGGGATGTGTCTGAGGTTTTTAAGAGCTTAAGAAATGTGTCCTCAAGTCCTAAGTGTTTGAAAGAGTCTGAATTTTTACCATGATCTCGGACTGATCGTGTATCAGACTGTAAGCGTTCTCTCCAGCTGTGTACAGTAGTGCGATTTCTCAGTGTCCGCATCCTCTGTGAACACACTGGAATTGTTTGAGATGTTTTTCTGGGACGTCCTCTTTTAGCTTTGGTCTTTGCAGGCGATGGAAACTTAGCAAGATGATCTTTCACGTTTGCATCCTCCTGGTTTTGACTTTCCATAGCCACAACTTGCTTCTGCTCAGATGTATTTTCTCTGTTTCTTTGCTCAGACTCTTCAGATGAAACTGCTGTAACTTCGGATTTGTTTGTATCATTAGGCTTAGAACGTATGTATTTTCTGCAGAAGATGAGCTGTCCCCTCTGTGCTTCAGTTGTTTTTTCTGCAAGACCATGGACCATGTAATGCTTGAAAATATCTCTTTCAGCTCGTGTTGTAACATCACAACCTACTATCATGCATGGATATTGCACTACAAAGTTCTTGATGCACATGGCTGATGCCTCTTCCTTTGATTTTATGTTTAGGCTTTCAAAACTTATCCATTGTTGTTCAGCTAGCTTCCCCTCCTTGTTTTTAAGGGCATTTTTTGCCTTTACATTTACAGTTTTCTCCACATTCTCCTTTACATTACTTAACGCAGAGAATAGTCCCGCTGACTTGGTCTTTCGCCCATCATTAGCTTTTGGGTCATACACGTAGTCATGCTTTTTAATCAGGTGGCGGAGCAGGTTTGATTTTGTACTGTACACACGGTCGCATCCTTCGTACTCACACTTGAAAGTTACATCCACCGAACCACTTTCAGAGATTGCAATTTCTTTATGAAAATTCTTGATATGCTCTATGTATCCTTCCACTGAGTCAAAAGGAAGAGCACACTCGGGACGGTCACAATTGAATGTCCTAATATTCATGCTGGCCATCATAGATGTGGCTTTATCACGGCTAAACTTGTGGAGTAAAAGATAATGCTGCACTAATGTTGTTATTCCTTCAAAAATCCTTGAACAGTTTTTAACTTGGCACCTCACTTCAGTCTCTTTCTCAATACTGTCTACATAATTGTCAGACTCATTTTCTTCTGCATCAGTCTTACACAACGGCAAAGACTCCTGATGCATAGCCCTGTAATGTAGTATTAAATTTTGCTGGATGGTAAATGCGGCAGTGCATCCCTCATGAACACAGCGATATGGTCTGTATGGGCTGTACACATTGTCAAGTTCATACATTTTAGGTCCTAACTTCTTCTGCATGGTATCCTTTTTATAAATTTCACAGTTGTTCTGTATGTTTTTGGAGCTACTTGGTTTCTCTGGAGAAGTATACCCAGTATTGGTAACACTGTCCATGTTGTGGAATGACCAATCAGATTGCCTCTTCTTTTCATTTGCTCCAGCACCTGGACTCTTCATTGTGATCATTGTGGTATCTATATCAGGACTTGTTATAACTACAGCTTCAGGCTCATCAAGAGGAAGAATTGGAACAGTCAAATCACTGAAATAATTCGGAGGTGACGGTAGCTGAGTAACAGTTGACACCTCATGTGGTACTTTTTCCAGTCCCCCATCTCTTGGCGCAGTAAATACATCTGCAGCAGGTTCTTCATCTGCTACACTTCCAATGGCAATGTCCAGTAGCTCTGGTTTCACTGCTATTGCTGCATTGTTGGGTGTTATGTTTTGACTGGTACTTGAATCAATGCATCCAGTAGCACCTTCATTCTTGTTAAGTTTGAATGCCCGTCTGTTTCGAGCACTTATTTTTAGCTTCTGCATCTCTTCGTGAGACAACCGATGCACTTTTTCATAATGAATTCTCAAGCCAGTTGTTCGAGTAAAGGTTTTGTTGCAAATCTGACATGGATATGGAGACAATTTTGATGGTGTTCTTTTTAATCCTTCAATCATCTCCTGAGTATAATCATGCATTTTAGACAAATGTTTGAACAATGCCTCTTTTGTCATGAATGCATATTCACACTCATCCTGGTCACATCTAAATGGTTTCACCCTCTTCTCTAGTGATTTACCCTGAGTTGCTCCTGTTTGAGAGGTGGGAGGTATTTTTTGTTCAAAGTTAAAATTATTTCCTATTTGCTGTTGCACAGACTCAGTTTTATGGAAGGAATTTGAAAGTTCAATCAAGTTTTCTTGGTTTGTAGAAGAATATTCTGTGCAGTATGTGTTGAGAGGTTCCTGTTTTAGTGTCATAGGGGACAAAGTGGCAAAGTTACTTGATTCCTGTGAGAAATTCCCATTTGACATACTGGACACCACTCCATTTGTGTCAGGGACAAGAGGATCATTGAGGAAATCAAGAAAAGACATTGGAAGGTCTGCTGTAAGGTCGATCTCATCTAACGGCTTGCACTGAGAGCATTTAGATAGGTGACCGCCTAGAGACTTGGTGCTTGTGAACTCTCTAAAACATCTCCTACATATGACCTTTCCATCTTTAAAGATTGCTGGCCACTTGGTGCGTTTACTCCAGTCACTGGATTTTTCTTGGCCATCTGGACCTTTGTTGTTTTCATCTGAGGTCTCACAGTCGTCGTCAGGGCACTCGTCTTCTGTGTGGCTGCTGCTGTTTGGACTCATTCCATCAACAGAATTTTCCAAATGTTCACATAGAGGATGTGAAGAATTGTCTGTTTTCTCCACTTCATCTGGTTGTAAAGTTTTGTCTGCATTTGGACTTGTGGCTTTTTTAGGCACATCACCAGAGGAACTCTGAGTAAGACAAGAGTTTGGAGTATGTGAAGTCTGATAACTTCCATCATTTAGCGTGTCGACTGTTGAAATACTGTTCTCATTCATCTCAATGCTGCTTTTCCCAATATCTCCACTTGAAACACTAACACTGTTTTCAGGGCATACAATACCATACTGATGTGCTCCATTGTGTATTTGGCCCGCATTGTCGAGCATTAAAGAACTGGACAAATACTGTGACATTAAACTGGAATCACACGGGCTGTGTGATACAGCATTGTCTTGCACTGTTGCTGCTGAAGCCTTTTCGGATATTGTTGTTGGATAAAGGTCTTGCTGCCACTGAGAATAGCTGCGGGTGGGGTAGTCACTCACGTTTGCAGGGTCTGTATAGCAGTTATTCATAGGAGGTGGAGACCAAGACAAGGACATGTCAGATTGCATTCCGGAGTGGTTTGGGCTTCCCCAGGATGGGTATAAAGATGGGTTTACCATTGGAGTGATAGGCACAGGCTCCATTGAGTTTGAATAACACTGGTTAAATGTCGAGGAACAACCTGGATGGTAATCTACGTGTGGAATTACTGGTTTGTTGCACTGTAATCCTGACTGTGTAACTGGCCTTTTTCCTAACGGCGTCTGATTTGGTGAAAGTGCTGGAACTGTTGTCTTTTTGGATGTAATTTTAGCGACTTTGTTATATTTCTTAGCAAGTTTCCAGTCTTCAAATATTTCAGGGTGCTGTTTCTTGACATGTCGAGAAAGACTTTTGTTTGTGCTGTATGACCTTCCACAGTCACTAACTGGACAACAGTACAAGTTTTCATCACTGTTACTAGGATGGGTACTGGGAATATAATCTTGAAGGGAATATGGAATTTCAGTTTTGATTTGATCTAGAGCAATTGTTTGAGGGATTTCTTTATGGAATTCATTATTCAGTATGTCCCCTTGCTGGACATCCATAGTATTTATTGCTCCAGGATACGGCGGTGGTAAATTTCCACCTTCTGCAGCTCCGTCATCAGCTTGTTGGATCTCAGGTGCAGAACTCAGTTCAGCAGAGACCGGAGTAGGATTTGTGAGAGGAGTGTTACATTTATCTAGTTCTTTTCCTTCGGTCTCTGCCATACAATTTAGCATACTTTCAATAGAATGCTTTACTTTAACTGGTTCTTTTACAACATCAGGTGTACTGCAAGGAGTTGTGCTGTCATGAGTCTGGTCTGTAGGTATGTTTATGTTGCTTTTTTCCATGTAAATTGTGGAAGTTAGTGTTTCTTCTTTTTCCTGTATGCAGTTAATTGACGGTTGAGTCTTTGAAGAGTTTTCAGTTCTCACATTTTCTGGAGCATATGGATTGTGTACCTGTTGGTGGGAAAGGAACTGTTCTTGTGAATAGAATATTCTTCCACAATTATCTGTAGAGCATGTATAAGTTAGATAATGCTGTGCTTCGTGGTCATACAAAAGATAGGCTTCGCTAAAGATTTGCCCACAGTTGGGGAACATGCACTTGGCTTTGAATTCTGAGTGTACTTTTCGATGCATTAGAAGTTCAGAATTGGAATTAAAAGTGGCCTTGCAATCTAATTGTATACAGATGTATGGCCTGGTGCCACAGTGTATCTGCAAGTGATCATTTAAATGCTGAACATTAACAAATTGACGTCTGCAATACTGGCACACTACTTTCTGCTTTTGTATCTCTAAAAATCGCATGGCTTCTTCATCATCCTTGTGAGAGCGAACATGAGCCATGAGGTTTCGGAAAAATTTAAATGCTTTGGCACAATTTGTAACAGGGCAGAGACAGTCCTGACTAGGGTCAGGTGGAGCTTGTTCTAAATTAACAGCTTTGTTTTCCAACTGACTGTCCAGATCAGATTTAATTAAGTTATTAGTTGTATTTATTAAAGTGGACTGAGGTGATTTGACAGCTTTTCTTGAGGCTTTCATTGCTGCGAGTCTCTCTTTGCAGGACTGCTTTACATGAGATGCAACATGAGGCTCTAACACCTCTTTACTTTCATAACTATTAGCGCATATGGGACATAAAAACATACCATCTTTAAAATGCTTTTGAGCGTGGCGGACAATTCTGTGTCCCAAGAACTCCTTATCACACAAAACACAATACTGCATGTAGGCCCGCCAGTTTCTGAAACGAGCTGACACAAAACCTTGTTCTCTGAGCTTTTTAGCCTCTCTATTTTTCTCTTTTTCATCTGCTATTTCATTGAGTTCATTAGTAGTAGTAGTTAGCATAAAATCCTCCAGGTCTTTGTATTCATGGAGCTTTCCATGTCCACTTTCTACATCCTGTTCATCAGTATCATTAAGCGTATCAATAGATGACACTATAGCTGCCTCGTCACCCATCAGCGTTAAACAGTTGTGTTTTAATGTTTTCCAGTCCCAGAATTCTGGATCAAAAGGCCACTGAGTTTTCAAGGCCAACAGTAACTCACAGCGTAATGAATTGGGCATTGGATGATCCTCGTCTTCCTCAGGTTTTTTATCTGGCTCGTTGTATGATGTTTCCACAGCATAATATGTGTCCACTGTAGGATGGATCAGGAACTCAGTAAGCTGGCATGCACGTTTCACCTCCAGATCGGTAGGTAAAAGGCATGATATGGTTTTGCAGATGGAAGATTTGCTATCTTTATGGTCGCTAGATGACATTTTCAGAGCTTGAATGCACATTTCCACGCACACTGGAAGTCCCACTTCTCCAATCTGTAATGAAATATAAAATAAAACTATAAACGCCATGTATTGTACACCATCACATAGACCTATATATAGTAAATGTCTAACTTACTTCACTTTGAATGACTTTGATAAGAAATAGAATATGACAGACACTTCTACATAGAAGAGCCATGTCTTTACAACGGCGGAGAAATTCATCAGTGGATGATTCTCGACGAATTAGTAGTTTACTCCAAAAAAGAGTAAGTTCCCTGTAAAAAAGTATAAAAACAATATAGAATATAGAATAGAATATATATAGTTTAAATAATGCCTGAGAGACTACAGTAATTCATATTTATTAATACTATATATAATATTTATATTGTAATTTTTTAGTGTAAGACACTTTACCAGGCACAATAAACATCTCCTTGGAGAAGTTGCCGCTTCAGAAAAGCTGAGCATATGCACAAAGCTCCATTCTCATCTCCTTCTGACTCCAAGTTGCAGATCATCTCTAGAGCTTCTTTACAGTCTATTGACGCAATCTGTGGAATTAAAAGAAACAAAAGATAAACCAATGTTTACCATATTCAAAGACAAAGATTATGTTTTACGGTTTATTACTATCCAAGAAATATATGAATATTGACGTAAAACATTTGACCTCATCCATCAGCTGCTCCTGGCTTTTTGTCACGCAGATGCAAAGAAGGTAGCTTTGTTTGAAGGTCCCTTTCCCTTCAAATCCAGGAAATTCTGAGCAAGTCTTTGCTAGGGAGGCCGCTTTGTCCACACTGTCCATTTTGATAAGGTGCTTTATTCGCATTGTCAGAAGCTTTGGACCTTCAAACTCCAGATATTTGTGAACTACAAGAAGAACGCAAAGTATGAGGATATGAGAAAAGACACCAACATGATTTGACCAAACATACAATAATACTATTTTCAAACAAACCTTTCTCGGTTTGTGATGTTTCATTAGCTAATATGCTGCAGAGAGTAGTGTTGGACCAAACACCTTCCTGCTGTGCTAGAACAGCCAGTAGGCTTAGCTGCGAGCTCCCACTTTCTTGTAAAAGGTTGTGTGCCATCTGGAAAATATTTGATGTTAGGTTTACTTTTAATCTTCCAATTATGTAGTACCAAAAATATAGCTGCATATTACTATATTGATAGTTATTATGGTACTAACGTTGATGGAGGACTGAAACTCCTCCCATAAGGCACCTGGGACATGCTGTGGCAGCAGGAACAGCAGCTCCACACAGCTCCTGGAAACACACAAGCACATGCAGACAAGTTGTGAGAATTGTGTAGAAAACAAATAAAAACACAAGAAAAAGGGAAATTGTACTTACTGTGCTAATTTTTCAAGTAGGAGTGGTACGTTTTCACATTCGGGGGAAAGATTGGAGACAGCCTTAGCAAAGTTGAGGATGGCCACAGTGTAGACCTGTAGCTGAGGCAAGGGATCTTCATCTGCTTGCCAGCGGCTAGCATGTTCCACAAGAACCTGCACAACATATTAAAAATATACCTAGCATTACACTCATTAGGATTATTTGATTTGGGCATTTTAGCCCAAAACTAGAATGAAGAATTTAAATTAACAATGCACATGGGCATGTAGCGAAAATACACATGTTGCTCATGATGCGCTCTGTTGAACAATACTTTTACTACAATAATTCAACCTATCTTCGTATAAATCTGTTAAAATCTCATTTTTAAAACCAGTCTGGTCACTGACGAAACATCTCTTAATGAACTGAGCTCGCGACTCCAACAAAAACGGCAGGAATGTGTAATGGAGTCAGAAACCCCTTTCACTCTATAAGCGTATAATAGCGACCATAAACTAATTTTACATTACGAAACAGACCAGACCGACGCTATTATGGCCATTTTGGTTTGCCAAATTAGTTAAATGGTTGGGCCAGCATCTGTAAAACATTATTCATTTCTGCAGCAAAGTAGCCAAGAAGCAAATAGGTCAAGACACAGAGCTATGTCTACAAAATATTTCCTAACAGTTATAGCTGTGGGATAGCTATAATATGCATTTAGTGCAAACAGAAAAGAAACACATCGCAGCAATGTCCATTTTCACTGGGGCTACAATGAACAGGACAGAGGCTCCCGCATACCAGTTAGCAGCATTGATCAGATTTTAGCTTTTAGCCTTAAATACAGCCGGAGCACGCGCGCTGCACACACGGGAGTCTGCGGTATACACGGCTGTGAACGTACGTGCAGCCTCTACGAAGGCCTCAAATAAGACATATAAGAAAATCACATTTTTGAAATGCCAGTCAATTAGCTGTGTTGCTAACGCCTTAGCTACATTGTTATAGCAGACGTTGACGCGCATCCTCGGCCAGGAAGCCAGAGGGTCTGTGTGCTGTGGGATGAGGAGCGGTTTTGTGGGCTAACCTGGCAGAAATCCTGGCAGAAACGAAGCGTGGCCTCCAGTGGAGTATCTTGACTCTGTTTTAAAACAGTGGTCAAAGCCTCAAACCGTTCTCGAAGCTCCTCAAAAGCTATCCTTGTATCATATTCCTTCTCATTCTCCCCCTCCGCCATCTTCACAACAATCACGACCGCGTACGCACAGATGTTACGCTGCCAGAGCTACACACGCACGCGCACGTAAGGGGGGAGGGGTGTGCCTGGACATCGTGGGGTCTGCCATGGATATTTCCATGGGTCTGGCTCGGTCTGGGTGGACATAAATCAATATCCCCCGAGCTGTCCATGGTTGTATACTATGGGTCTGCCACGTCTCTTATCGCACCTCTTGGTCAGATGCACCGTGTACAGCAGTCTTGGCCTCTGTTTTTGCAGATGGAGGAAGATAAAATAGGCTTTAATGTTCTCTTTTTGTGAAGGGTGGATAGAAATAGGACTAGCCGTACACTGTCAAGAATGTGACTGGGATATAATAGTATTAGGATGTTTTAAATCTGATTTATATTGAATACATAATAAGAGCGTAGTTTTATTGCTATAACCGCTAGGCCTATTAAAACGCCTCAATTTCTTTGTGATAATTTATACATTTAACCCTTTGATTATCTTGCACTTACTAAAATGCTTTTTGCTGTTATTCCTCCGCCGAGTTATTGTTGGTGAAATTGTTAGTCTCACTACAATGAATGATTGGCATGTCCACGTTAACACTAGATGAATGCACTGCCGTAATTTAAAAACATTGGATATATATGAAAAGGTTTGGAACTGTATTAGGCTTACCAACAAAACAAACCACACTGAATTTTATATCATATGCACAAAACAACTCTGTCTGGGAATATTTTAAAAACCTTAGTGTGGGTAGGGCTATGACATCACATCAATGCAAACATTGACAATTTGACACACCGTTTCAAATAACACAAAGGCTGCCCAGATAAAATCCAAACACATACAGGGTCCAATGTTACCGTAAAGATTTTATTCTAGGGCACTGCCAGAAGTCAGCAAGTTGGGGCCTAAGATATGCCCATTACAAGAAACATCGTTTTAAGAACCAAATTCAAATAAACTCTAAGCAGCATTATGCAAGCAAAAGTTATTACAAGGAGGCTTCCACATAATGTACTTTGTTCTGTTGTTAAACTTTGTGAAAATAGCAGGTGCTGCAGTGGCACTAATTGTTTTCTGTATGGTTCCTTACTCGAATGCCACCCACCTCTGTCTGTGCAATGTTTCCACAATTAATATAAAACACACATACAAAAAGAAAACAAAATATATATAAAACCCAAATTAAAAATTCATAAAGTACACTTCTGAAACACAGCATGGTCTGAGTGAAAAATAAATGTTTCTGAATTAAAATCAAATAGTGTTACTTTTCTTATTCATGCTAAGGATGTGTAGTGCTATAGTAGAGCGCTATATGAATAGGCCTAAATAATTCTGTCTAACACAAAACCTCTTAGAGCCTCATAACTGTGCTTTGCAATTAACACAAAAGTCATGTTGCTTCAGATCCTATTGTAACCATGTTCAGAGGCTTAAAACAAGGGTTTGCCATAGTGGAGTCTTCATTGTTGCGGTGGGCCCAGAAAACATCAAATAGGTTATTTACATTATTGTTATCGGGTATGCTCTGGAGAAGCAGCAACTAAACGATTGGAACACAACATACATGATAACTGAAAGACTGGAGAAGAGCTTTGATAATTCACCTTGATCCACGTTCCCAAACAACTAGAGAAAAATATAAAAACCACATTCCTTTTTTTCAGAGAGCACTCTTTAGTCACAGAGTCCAGCCAACTAGAAAAGTCCAAAAAGATTGGATTAGAAAAAATTTAGATGGCCAAACACATGCACATTTAAAGTATAAAGTGAAATTGGACAATAATATTCACTATATAGAGTGAGTAGCCAGTTACTTTACTTGTAGGTTGTTGAGTAGGCGTCCACTAAGTAGAGAAAAGAAGTCAACAAAAGAACAGATATCCTTCTGGATTTTACAGAGCCCTTTGTTGCCTTTTGATAGAGGGGAAGTCACCTTTCTGGTGAAATAAAAAACAAACTAAAAGATCCAAAAGTCCAATTCAACTCTAAAGAGGAACATAAATTATACAATGTAAGATACATTACCTCCACCACCTACATGTTGAGAGACTGCTCTGCGAATGAAAACTACAGCTTCATCCCTACTTTTATAGTAACATATACCAACGGGCACTTCCTGGATAAAGTAATCTTTAGCCTACCTGTGCTACCTTATCAATGATCTCACTGACTCATTGAGTTGACACTTTACTGCCATCCCTGTAATCCTCTAAAAGCACAAAGTGATAAAAATTAAGGTCAGAAAGTCAAAACATACCCCATCATCCTTCCATCCTGACTATGAATGCACTGTGTCTAATCCCTGCGCTTTCGTTACTTGGAAACTAAGGGTTATTTGTCATGTCACGGCAAAAATGGACAGGTCATTAGTTTTATGATTTTCTCAAAGATCACTGCTTAATTGTTTGTAATTTGTACATTAAGAAATGCATAATAACACCATGTGTAACAGTTTTTTGAGAAATGCACACATAAATTCAGAAGCGGATAATGAACAATGAATGGATTAGAAAGGACTCTATTGGGATAGCTCATGTTAAGGAAGGACATATTGAGATTGTTCAGATATAGAGCTGGAGAGTTATTATTTAAACATGAGTTTAATGCTGCCAGACAGTTCTAACAGGTATTCCGTATGGCCTACCAGTGACCAAAAAACGAGTAACGTTCCTGGGATTGACCGGGTGAAGAAGGAAATGGCAAAGGATAATACCCCATTTTATCAATACTTTTGTCTAGCGCTTTTCGAAGACAAGTTACAAAATGCTTCAAAACATACTGACATCTAGAGTAATAGAAAAATAACATTTTGAAACGTTTATTTTACTCGGAGTTGGCACTTAAATGGCATTGCACAGCAGAGATACAACTCAACAAGCCCTTTTTTCACAGGGGTTTCCTAGACAAATTCACAATCCTTACAGGTACCACAGTATACAGACCACGCGTTTCATCCTAAAAACAAAGGTCTGTCTATCTCACAGAGAGGCCAGCTTTAAATTTAAACGCCGGGGCAAAAAATTTAATGTTAAAGGTTATTTTAGTAATAGTCAACAAAATTGTCATTTAATTGTTTTGTTCACGCTAACAAAGCATTTCCGGTCCTCTACACCCACAGCATCCTTTGCAGCTTTGACTGTATATCAGTTCAATTCATTTAGTTTCTGTCATAATATTTCATCATGCATGTATTCTCAATATACAATACCCTTTTAATTTAAAAGAAGAGAAATGGAATGGCCAAATACATACAAATATATATATATATATATATATATATATATATATATATATATATATATATATATATATATATATATATATATATATATATATATATATATATATATATATATATATATATATATATATATATATATATATATATATATATATATATATATAAACCAGGGTAATAATAAGCGCAACGCTACATAACTACGCAAATCTTTAGTTTTGTACAGAAGACTTAGGGCTTATTATTGGATGTTGATTTGGATTCAGGTATGTTATGATTAACTTATAAAACACCACTATAAAATAATGCCATGTAAAGACTTCTTCCTCATAGACCTCATTATATGAACTACTGTATAACATCAGACTTATGAACAATATCATCAGCTGCCCAGGGACTACAGGCAGAAATTAGCACTTGAGCTACAACCTGGTACAATATATCTCCCCAGTTAAGATTAATTTATATTGTGCACTGTCCCTGTCTCAAAAATAAGCAAAAACAAAACTATAAACTATACCGTGTTCAACCACATGGTCTTGGTGATAAAAAACTGAGAAGGAGCTACAATAGTATATATCAGACTGGATCTCTGTGCCTATTCTTTACATGTATGAACCAGCTTTGCCTACATATCAGTGCCATGTATTATCCTTTCCATAACAAACTCTCTTGATTTTGTGTCTGGCGTCCTCTGCTGGCAATACCAAGCTTTTATAAAAGACAAATGTGACAATAAAAGATGATGCATTAAAGTCAATTTATTTTCAGTGCTGAAAATTATTTCAAAATACTATATATGTCCCATGTGAAATTAATTCCTACCAAGCTTTCTTGTTTAATTTGTCAATGTTACTATGCACTGGATTGGACTGCTTATAATTCCTAGACTAGTATATAAACAAATATTTGTATTCATCTATTTTTGGTCCGAAGTTAAAAACAAAATGAAAAACAAAAACATGCGACGTAAATGTAACAAAAATAGACCTCTTGATCTATCTGTTTGGGCCTATTTGTTTTTATTTTCTATGTTAACTGATGTTGTTTTTTGTGTTGTTTTTCTTAAACGAAGTGTAAAGTGAAACTTTGTAATCGTTAGAAATGTATAGTTGTGTAACAGGCCAAATTTGAATTCTTCTACATCCATTCCATCCTCATCCTCCTCTTCATAACCGGACCGAGCTGCTCGCTGTTGTCTGTGCGCTGCAGCTTTACTGTAAATGCATACAAGGCATGCCCGTGCAAGGCCGTCCAAGAAACCCCATCGACGAGACAAAACTCGAGGCGTGAACGTGGCAGCCATTTTACATCATCAAGAGTGAATGACTGGAGCCGGACCAGTGCCGGGACTTTTACACTTTTACTGTCTTTTTAATAGCTAATCTACCCTTCAGAACAATCAGCATCACACGCGTTGGCGATCCAGCGGCAGGTAGGGCAAAAACACAACAATCAGCCACCTCACTGCTTGATAGTTGATGCCTAAAGGCGGATTCGCGCCGTGCTGTTGCAAACAATGTGGAAACTGGTGGTGGATGGGAACGAGTTCTCCAGACCGGCTTTTTGAAAATGGACTCTTCCTATGTGGCGGCACGTTGTCAAAACCACGCACCCTGCAGGCTAAAGCTCTGGTCATACGGGGGTCTTTTAATCTAATAGAAATCTCATCTCCCAACTTTCTGGTTCAAAATTTGAAACGTCCAAGTAACAATGGCTCCATTGAATGTATGCTCAATTTGACATGCTAGCTTATTTTGACAGATCGCAGATTTTACATGCTCATTGTCACTATAGGCTAACAGTAGTCACACAAAAAGTATTTCATTTAAATTGGACGTTAGCCGTTCGCGTTGTATTCGCTTGGCGCTGCGGTTCTTTACGAATAAGGCTCGATCGGTATTTGGATGTTCTCTCATCAAGGAACTCCACTTAGCTCATGCTATTTTTTCACTAGCTTAGCCGTGCAAGTTAGCTTCTCTGCTAGTTAGCTTGTTAGCTGAAACATGTGCAGGTCAGTCCGCACCCGCTGTTTCTAACCATACGTCAAATGTTAATAGACACGTCAGGGAACACGTAATGGTACTTGGCCCCAGCAAAGGCCTAAATACTAGCCCGTGTAAGTTTCCCATTGACTGGTCTTTATTTTGAGATCAATACATCTGGAATTATTTTTAGCAAACAGTGGCATAGGCTGACGGCCTTTGGACCTTTTTACTGAGGATTTTCATGATCAACATGGTAGCAAGCAGAAACTACTTATTGGGTTCTGAAGTCCTTGTCGTCCATTCACACTGACTCATAACATTAATGAAACACTAAACGATGCTTTTAATGTTCACTGGTCAGTCACCGGAAACAGAGTTCATTCTGAAAGAACACGTGTATTGGCTATCAAGCTTGTGCTGACTGAAGTCAGCAACGAGGAGGCAATCTAGCGCTTGATTGAGGGAAAAAACATATTTAATGGCACCACGATTATTCAAGGGGGTGATGCGATCTAGTGTTGACTGACTAAAGCCCCCTTTTCTCCGGACTTGCTCTTCCACTTTTTGGAGCGTTTCCACTAGTCCTTCGTACGAGGCACTTTTTTGGTACCTGTTAAGCTGAGTTCTAACCAGGCGTTACTATGGAGTTTCCATGGATATAGATATGTTGTGGTCACTTTCCAGGGCTACCGTACCAAATTTTTTCGAAGTAATGGGAACAAAACCAGGCCAAGTAGGGCTGAGTAGGACTGGTGGAAAAGGGGCTCAAGATGAGTTTTTTTTCTTTCTTCCCCCCCCGTCTGCATCATGCCACTTAATGGCTTGTCATCACATGTAGGCTTTAGTCTTGTGTTGCATAAAGACGGCTGGCATTTTTGCTCATAGTTCAGTTAGTGTAGAGTCTTCAGACTGTTGTGGGCTAAATAGCTTTGCAGTGTAATCCCTTGTGCACCATTTTTCCAGTTTATTTTAGTATTTGCTGCAACATGATGGTTAAAGTTGAGGTGATGAATCGTATTGTTTGAAACTGTTAAAGCACTAACACGTCTGAGACTTTACACTTTTCTGATCAAACTGTAGCCTTGCCCTTGACCCAGGATTAATTTGGCTCATTGCATTCACACAGATTTCTGGAGACATGGCCACAGAGCATATAAATGGAAATGGTCCAGAAGAACCAATGGACACCTCTGCTGCAGTTACCCATTCTGAGCACTTCCAGACTTTATTAGAAGCTGGTTTACCACAGAAAGTTGCTGAAAAACTAGATGAAATTTACCTAGCAGGTAAGGCACATTGAATATGCTTGCATATGAAATAGGCATTCTTTTATTTTTTGTATCTCTTGCATGTACTGTCATTTTTAACTTTTTGAATGGGGGAATTGGGTTCTTGAAGCAACTTTTTGTGGTTTCTTCCCAAAATGGGTACTGCAGACTTGCCAAAATTTTATATCAAACAGATGCATGTTCACAGGAAAAAAAAAAAGAAAAGAATATTACTTGTTTACCTAATTGCAGCATTTTACATTGCCTTGCTGGCTTTATAAATACTGGCGTCAGGGCGAGTGATGAATCCTCAACCTGGGAGTTTGTAATTGAGCCAACTGTTCTGCCCTTTCCAAAGCCTTGCTCACCCAGAGGTCATAGAATATGACAATTTAACCTAAACTATCTAATTTTCCTTACTCAGAGGTTAAGTCGGGACTAAAATGATTTGTCTGACCACTAAGCCAGATGGGACCAAGGAAGAAACAATGGCAGCAGCTGTGAGGTGTAGCTATATGGGACAGGTGATGACCCCCTTATAGGGCAGAATAGAGTTTGGTTCATTAGAAACTCGCAGCCTCACAGAGGAGTGCTGACATATCAAGTTGCACTTTGACATCTGTTGTGATTCGTTTTGGACAAACATGCTGCTTGTAGGCTACAGTACTGCATGACCAATGCTTGCTTCTTAATTTATGCCCATAGCTTTTCAATTTCAGGAAATATATTGGCCAAATGAATTGCATCCACCTTATTATCCAGGTGTTTGGATCTTTATTAATCATATTTTTTGTCAGGTTTGGTGTCTCACAGTGATCTTGATGATCGAGCAATTGAGGCTCTGAAAGAATTCAACGAAGAAGGTGCTCTTCAAGTATTGTTACAATTTAAGGACAGTGACCTTTCACATGTTCAGGTAATTTGAGGTGACTGGTGTCATCTTGTTGTTTATTTCAATTGTAAGCACTAATGCTTTCAATATTCTATTAAGAACAAAAGTGCCTTTCTTTGTGGCGTGATGAAGACCTACAGACAGAGAGAGAAACAAGGGACCAAAGTGTCGGACACTATTAAAGGCCCAGATGAAGCAAAAATTAAAGTAAGAACTTAATCTATCAGCCTCTACAAATGTTTCCTTTTAATCCCTTTTTTCCTCTTTATTAGGCTCTACTGGAAAGAACTGGCTACACACTTGACGTGACAACAGGTCAGAGAAAGTATGGAGGCCCCCCACCAGAGTGTGCTCACTCTGGGGCACAGCCCACTGTTGGTACAGAGGTAAGAGTAAATGCAAAGTGTTTCTCAGATTTGCTGCAAAGGTGGCATAACTTTCTTTCTTTAAAGAGTGCTCCTTTTTATTTTTCTAAGTAAAAATTGGTAATCCTCATCTATTCTTGAACTTCTTGCATTGATTTATACCAAAATATTTTGTACAGTGACCAATTAGTGTAGAATTTCGTTTCCGTTTCCTGCTTAGAAACAAATTAAAAAATTTTTGGCCATTCAAAAAAATACAATATTTAGCAAATATATTGCATGCATATAATTTTGTTTTGGCTTCATTGCTATGGCAATGGTGCAAATTTGTCATCACTCTGAAACCCATGCATAACCTTGCGAGCCAGCCCCTTTTATACATGTATATAAGTTTTCTCACTTATGTAATTCGTTTTTTACTTGTAAGACTTCGTGTTGGTTTTTAACATTAACAGACTCGTGTTTTGGTGAATTCAGCAGTATTGTATACCTCTTTTTAATATCTTCTTATTCTGCTAGATTTTTGTAGGCAAAATCCCCAGAGACCTTTTTGAGGATGAGCTTGTACCACTCTTTGAAAAAGCTGGCCCCATCTGGGACTTGCGTCTCATGATGGATCCTTTCAGTGGCCTGAACAGAGGCTATGCTTTTGTCACTTTCTGCACTAAAGAAGCCGCACAGCAAGCTGTCAAATTGGTATGTGCAATGTCATTTTGTAAAACTTGAAAGTTTAGTGCATCAATGTAAGCAAATTTAGTAACTTTGATCTTTTCCTGAAGTGCAATAATAATGAAATACGACCAGGAAAACAGATCGGAGTGTGCATCTCTGTTGCCAATAACAGGCTTTTTGTTGGGTCTATCCCCAAAAGTAAAACAAAAGAGCAGATAGTTGAAGAATTCGCTAAAGTCACAGGTAAGTCCATTTACCTTGTTAATCGGTCTTCTGTCCGGTTGCATGTCTCTTTACTGCAACATTTATTCAAATACTTGTGTCAGAATGATGACTTTGATTGTTGTGTACCAGAGTGACTTGAGTTACTATGAGGGTTTACCGCTAAGATCTGACTTGTCACAAGTGTATTTTCTGAACCGCAGAGCAAAACTTGTGTTTGCAAATTTGCCCACATGCAATTGTAGTGTAATATCTGATCTCAAGAATACTTGTTATGAGACATACTGTTGTTAAATGTCCAACTTTTTCATTGACAGAGGGCCTGAATGATGTCATATTGTACCACCAACCGGACGACAAGAAAAAGAATCGTGGCTTCTGCTTCCTTGAGTATGAAGACCATAAGACTGCTGCACAGGCACGACGGAGACTTATGAGTGGCAAAGTTAAGGTGTGGGGAAATGTGGTCACAGTAGAATGGGCTGACCCCATTGAGGACCCGGACCCTGAAGTTATGGCAAAGGTATGGAAATGATTGTTGATAATGTTGAGTAAAATATTACTGGTTGTATTTTTAATGCTAATTCTATTATTGTTTAGGTTAAGGTGCTATTTGTTAGAAATCTGGCTAGCACTGTTACAGAGGAGATACTTGAAAAGGCCTTCAGTCAGTTTGGCAAACTGGAACGTGTGAAAAAGCTTAAGGATTACGCATTCATCCACTTTGAAGAAAAAGAGATGGTGCCGTGAAGGTATAGAGTGGGGCTAAAATAACGTTTATTTAAGCAGGAAAAACAAGCATTAAATATCTGATCAATTACACAGGCTCTGGCTGATCTGAATGGAAAAGAGCTTGAGGGGGAACACATTGAAATTGTTTTCGCTAAACCCCCTGACCAGAAAAGAAAAGAGCGTAAAGCTCAGAGACAAGCCGCTAAAACACAAATGTAAGTGGCATGTTTTATATCAACTCTGAAAATCAATTTAGCAAAACATCTAATGGCATAATTTGCATACATTTTTTCTCACATTTTCTCAGGTATGATGATTACTACTACTACATGCCTCCCCACATGGCTCCACCCACTAGAGGCAGAGGGAGAGGGGGACGAGGCGGCTACACATACCCTCATGACTATTATTGTTATGAAGACTACTATGATTACTATGGATATGACTATCATAACTACCGTGGAGGCTACGATGACCCATATTATGGCTATGAAGACTTCCAAGGGTCTGGGAGAGGCCGAGGAGCTAGAGGAGGAATTCGGGGAAACACCAGTCAAACCCGGGGCCGCGCAGTTGTTCCACGTGGCCGCATGGGATTTTCTCAGCGAGGTGGGCCGGGAACAAACCGAGGTAACTAGCTGTCCATTTCTCAGTGTGACACAGTAGTTTCGTCCTCATGCAGTCGGCTGGCTTTAGTAAAGTTGTTGTTCCACTGATGTCTGCTTTTTCAGCAGGGAAGCGGGGCCGGGCACGCTCCTGACCTGTCCCTGTGGATACTGACTTGATGAGTGGGGTTACACCGTAAGCTGCAATGGATGTTAAAATGAAAGAGCATGACAAGGTCCAATGATATTCCAGCCTTACAAAGAAGAAGCATTTTCCTCCCCATTTTTGTTTTTTGTTTTTTTTTCTTTTTGAAACTGCCACCTTAGAAAAGATTGAGGATTGATTTACAGGCCAAGGCCTCTTTGCCCAGAGCTGATACAGGGCTTGTTGCCCTAACAATCTACCCCTTCCCTGTCCCTAAAATGCCATTTAAAAAGATAATTATTGATGAATTTGCACTTTTAAGTTTCTAAGGTTTGAAGTGGCTCGAAGGAGCTTGATGCTATGTATATGTTTGTGCTATTTGCAATTTTATTGTCAGAATATCCATGTTAATCTTAAATGTTTGATCTGGATGTTTGAATGAGAAAGAACATTTGCAGGTTTTTTAAGGTGTACCCACCTGGCATGGATAAGTCAGGCATTCCAGGAACGTGGTTCTTTTCAGAACTTGTCTTTAAGGGTTGGTTGACTACCTCAGTACAGAGGACTGAAACTACCCGGCCTGTACTGTACATAGGGAAACTGTTGATGAAAGCAGGGTTTGTTTTAAAATAAAATATGCACAAGAGCTGCAGTAAAAACGATGTACTTAATGTAATATAATCATTTCAGCTGCAGCTCTGACACGGCAAACAGTCAAACTGGGCATGCAAAATGATCTCATGTGATGAGGTAAACAAACCCTGCTTTTATCTTATTTTGAACTGAATTGGCTGTAATGCCTTTTCAGAGTATGTAGTTACTGGTTGTATAGTTTTTGGATAATCGTTACTTTTGTAAAGGCTTAAACATCACAGGTATCCAATTGCCTTTGATTTAACAAAAAATAACACAAAATAAAAAATAAAGCCCTGCAGTGTCCCCTTTTGTGCCACACTTGGATCATGTAAGTGAGGTCCCAGATAAAAGTTTTATCCAACTAATGAACTGCCTACCTGTAGTTTGTTCGGTCTGACCTCTGGAGTGGCTGAAGAGATACTGCAGCGAGTTTCTATTTCCACATAACAAAAGGAAACTGTGCTTCAGTCCCAGTTTTCTACAGTTAACTCCCTCGTAAAAAAAAAAAAAAAAATATCATAACCAACTTTTGAGAAAAAAAAATGTTAGCAGTTTTAAACTATTGTTGGTGGCCAACATCATTTTTTGCATTCCTGCAAATTGTTTTATACTGTAAAATGGAGGTGAGTGTAACTTATTTTTGTAATAAAGTTTTTGATTTCTACCACTGTGTAATCTTGTCATTTATAATGGTTGTTTTTCTTTGTAATGGGTTTCTACTTTCTGAAATGTGTGGAAATAAAATGTCATTGATCCTACCCAATGTGCACCAAGCGTGCAGAGGACTGACGCTGTGGGACCTCAGTGCGTGGCCTGGGCGGTGTGACTCCAGGCCCTCGTTATTACGTATTACGTGCCTATCCCAAGGACTGCCTACCTACGATGTGGACCAATGCGTGCTAATGCTGCGGGTTACAGCTGTGCAGGGCACATCGGCAATAAAGGATTATTTCAGATTCTACAACGTGCTGGAAGTCAGTAAGAAAATGTCTGCCTCCCTGGCCGTGCGTTATTGGCTGATTGCCGACGAAACGGCACCAAATGCATACAATGTAGTGTAGCATGCAGCTTTTGACGATCGTATCCAGAGGGTCTCGCCTCCGCAGATGCTTTATGTAGTCTTCAGACCTACAAAGCCGTGATCCTCAGGCTAAGGACCGACATGGGATGTATCCGTGCTGTGGTGCAGAGGATGAGAAGCCGGATGCGCCTCGAGCTGCTCCGAGAGCTTGGACGACAATATCCGCTATTCTGCTTTCTCCTGCTGCTGCTTCTGCTGTCCACTGTGCTTTTGAGCAGGTCTCCGACTATTAGAGCTTATGTTTCATAGGTTGTCCTTTTTCTATGCGATCTAATTTTCCCTCTGCCCCCCACAGATATATTCATATCATTATGATGGTCTGGTCATTCCTGGCCGGAGTGGTCACTTTTTACTGCTCTCTGGGACCCGAATCTCTGCTACCTAACGTCCTAATATCAATTAAATCAAAGAAAAAGGTTTATCAACCTGAGCTGTTCCCTCTGGGCAACAGCTGTGCTGTTTGTGGAAATATTAAATGCAAAAGGCACAGGTAAAAATGGTCACCAGCTAAACACATTTGTGATATACACAATGTTTTATCTAGACGTACGCCATCTAGCGGGCATGGTTCTAATGTTTTGTTGTTTTTTTAATATATATATATACACACCTCAACAATAGGCCAACGTTATTGCTGGAAAATTATCAGCCGTGGCTTGATCTTAAGATTCCATCCAAAGTGGATGCGTCTCTGTCACAGGTAGGCTGATTGTTAACAAGTAAGAAACTGTTTAAAAACAAAAACTGAAAACTTTTCCTTTTTTCTCCTTTAGATTTTGGAGCTAGTTTTAGAAAATTTTGTATATCCGTGGTACAGGTAGGATTCATGTAGCAGCAGTTATTTTTGGCTGTCTTCTTCATTAACCTTAGTAGGCTTTGTACCTTACAGAGATATCACAGACGATGAAGCTTTTGTGGACGAGCTCAGGGTGACTTTACGCTTTTTTGCCGCAGTTTTAGTCCGTAGAACTCAAAAGGTCAGATAACATCTGTAATACAATTAAACCTACAGTATATGTTTAACCTATAATCTGAGAAACCTCCAATATATCTCTTCACTCAGGTGGATGTTGCATCACTCATTTTAAAGAAGCTTCTCAAAGTTTCCATGAAGCACATCGAAATTATTTGCAAAGCAAGACAGAAAGGTAACATTAATTTACTCAAGTCATGGTCAAAACAAACAAGCGCCAACTCTTTCTTTCATTCAGTAAAAAACACTGTGCAACTTCAACAAGCGGCTCTGGAAGAGTA